>JACCGJ010022313.1:0-24611 GCA_013407085.1 Atriophallophorus winterbourni
CTAAACAATGTGTCGGAGTATAGTTTTGTTAAGCTTCACTTTCACACAATACAAGACAAGAATGTGATCTACAACAGCAATGATGTGAGGTGAAAAAGCTTGCTCGATTAAAATAGAACGAAACTCAATGTAGACGGAATAAGTACATCACTCGATTGCATTGATAGTCGTCTCGTTTTGTCCCTTGTGCATTATTTAACAATGCCAGGATGCGCTTCGGAATTGATTTTGATGTTTCAATTACCCGGAAAATTTTGTGATGATTCGTTTGCTGGGAGGAATGAAATTTACATCTGAGAGAGTGAAGGCAGTTTACGTTGTTCTAGCATTTCCGATACATGTTTGAAATTGTTCAATGTTTGTCGTTCTTAAATGGCATGTTGAAAAATCCAAATTTGATACAACTTTTGCTGACACCTCATAATTGCTTAATGATTTGAACCCTTTTTCCGTGAATGCATATTTAGTGAGATTTTGTCACCTGGATGATTATGAAATTTGTTGATGTTTCGAACTGGAATATCAGACGAATGTCAAGAACTAGAAATGTTGATCAAGTGAGATCTAATTTGCTCTATGAACTGGAATTATTGTTTTATAATTACAATGGAATTAACTTACTTTGATATGTGAATGCCATGGCGTATTCTTACGCTTATTGTCTGTTTATTCATTGCCATATTTAATAAAAGGTTCGCGCATTTTAACATTATACCTCAGTAGCAAAATTGCAGAATAAATTTGGAACCGTTTCATGGCCCTACCACAAAGGTTCACGGTGTCGTGTATATGTTTAAATTACTGGAGCAATTGAGGATGTCGGTTAAGCTGGACGTGGTTGACGCAGATTCGAGAGGTTTTTCCAAATAGATTTCACGACTATATAACCTAATTTAGCCTGCTTAGATAAAATCCTTCTCACAATTTGGTAATCTGAGCGCTTAAACAGCGATAGTGTACAACAGCATAGTCACGACCAATTCAAAAACTTTACCGATGGCCTGTCATTACCAAAATGTTCAGCCCAAGCTATCACCATCAATTTAACGAGTAATGGGCATATCGACATAACAGAAAAACATCGGAAGGGTCTTCTCATGAATGTTTACAATGGAACATTGAGAATTTCCCCAATTTAATGCAACGTAATTAGCAATTGTTGCTAGCCTTGAAATAAAGTTTGAATAATATTATTACACTCCCGTTACTAATCGGAATTCACTGGAAGAATCCGGTTATTTTATTTCAACCAAAGGTTGATAAGGATTATTGCTAAGGCGGAGTCATTAGAATGTCGATTCCAATTGACCGAAGAACCCGAGCTGCAATTTCGGAGATATGTTGAATATAAATCAAAGTGCCTCCGGTTATGTTTCCTCATGGATTTTATTGTCGTGGTTCGTTGAACCGGTTGCGTCATATGAAAGATTTTGGATATCAATATTTTTGTAAATCTTTGAGCAGATATTCTCCTCATTTTTTCTAGTTCATCTGTGCGGCAAATTGTTGCCGCTTTTCTGGATAGGGTTCTGATACAACTGTACCTGTGGATGTTAGGGTGCTTGCAGTGAAAGTTCAATAGTTGTGTGGGGTTTTCAGGTAGATGCAGGTCTTTAATGCTCATTCGCTTGTCTGTTTCACTTGAACATACGGGGATGGTAAACAGCCAATAACTTCAGTTTTCTTTGTAAATTGGATTTCAGAAAATACACGATTGAGCAGTCGATTTGATTCATCCAGTTCTGTTCATTTCATGATCGCTGCGGTATTGTCCGTGTTGCGAGTCCATATTTTTGGTCGAATTATTGACATGGCAATTCGCTCCGCACGTTGCATAACTGCCACGCATCTAGGTTGGTTTTTGGTGATCTCATTGGTCTTTCTCGGATTCGTTGATATACTTTTCCATTAAAGAAACAGCTCGATCAGTTTCAATAAACTCTCATGATTCAATCGATTTTCAGTATGTTCCGTTTTCTTTTCATTGAGTAAAGGTGATATAGTTCGCTTGCAGAGTGTTCTATCTATTGAGGTGAATAGGGCCGTTACGTGAAAGAAACCACTATTTTGGTTGTACCAACCTTACTCAACAGTGACATACAAGAGCAACTTAATATAACAAATGGTTAGTCAACCTGTACTTACCGCCTATTGGAGCATTTGACCATGTTTATCTGGGGCATAT
Source organism: Atriophallophorus winterbourni (assembly GCA_013407085.1). Lineage (NCBI taxonomy): Eukaryota > Metazoa > Platyhelminthes > Trematoda > Plagiorchiida > Microphallidae > Atriophallophorus > Atriophallophorus winterbourni. The sequence continues at coordinate 2,186 of JACCGJ010022313.1, forward strand.
TTATCCCACTGGCTCGCTTGGAAGCTTCCACATGATCCAGAATAACACGATCGCACAATGAATTTTATAAGATTTCAAAAAGCTCCATTGTACCATATGCAATTAGGGTAATTGTAATTGAAACACGATCATCAGTAATTTCTAAATGCACTGTTATAATCTTCGCGTGACCGGAGTGCAATGTACATAAAAGAATTAGCCTTTCGCGTACATAATGAACAAGGTGTAATCAAAAAGGAAAAATCATTTTGTGTGATTTTAGTTCTTTAGTGATACCGTATTGACTAAAATAGAGGTCAATCCAACAACAATAATTGAATTTGTAATATTGTGTTTTCAAGAATAACTAGCTATTTCGGTGTATGAACATTTGTTTCTTTTAACCAACTGTCTTTATCTACTAGTTTAATAGTTTTCACAACGATATCTGTGTTTCATGCATCCTAAAGGAAATGTCAACTCTGACTTTGGAAAAAAAACCAGGATGCTTAAATAAGCCTACGCATTAGTTTGCATTTCACTCATTTCTCCTTGCAGAAGACTCAATACCTCATTTGTGATGTCAATATTATACACAGACGTCATTTTATCTGTATTCACTGTTAATCATTGTTAATCCTTGACTTATTGAAATACATTGAGAATATTACGGGTTGTTTAATAGCTCGGGATGTACCTTTTGACTTTGATGAGCAATATCTGCTAGCCGTAACAGCTCACAAGAAGGCAATCACTAGCAATAACAGTTAGCTAGATGTGAACTATGATCAAAGGGTCAGAAAATGCTACATAGATATCAGCACATTTATATCCCTGTTATCTTCACACAAATTATGGAAAACGTAATGTTCGACAGTCCAGCAGGAATATCACACCCAGCAATATTAAATCACTTTAAATTTGATTTGAGTTTAACGTTTTGGTCTATGATGTAAACCATCAAAGACAATATATTTGAAACGCCGAGCTATTGCAACATGTCGTCTCTTCGACGTATTAAACACGTCTAATATTGTATATTTTATTAGGACTCAGTTGCACAGAGTACCAAGCTTTTCGATAAATTGTATGGCGCGAAGCTCCTACACACTGAAGGATGACTAGACTAAAAGATTATTTTTCTAACTATGGTTAGTATCAATTTAACACCCATGTATTTTGAGAATTCGTATTGAGTGCCTTTCTCGCAAACGCCTGAAGTACTCAGTGTTCTCACCTGACCCATTTGAATGGAAGATTAACTTTATATCTGATGTGCCCCCGCGTTCCTTAGGATTTTCGCTTTGGTTGGCCTCCTTCGGTCGATGTCGACCATGGACGTTATTAAATTTGTCAATATACGATATGTTCAAGAAATGACGCGAGTTTCTTTAATGTAATGCATTCAACTTCGCTCGTCCCTAGTGTTGAAGGTCCAGGTTTCACTGTGTTCATTATAGTATTTAGTGGGAACGATGTGTATAACATCATATTTGTCTTCACAGTCAACTTGCGATTACTCCAGTAAGCGGTCACGGATAACGGACATCCCGTACTTTGGTTTCTGATCCAAAACTGTTCAGTTCGAGAAGCTTGCCATTACTTAGCGTGCCTATTTAAATACCTTTTGTTTTCCTAATAAAAGTGTGCTTCAAAATCAGAGTAAGGAAAATGCTGAAAAGCTTGGGAACAAGAACATACACTTGTTTGAAGCCTTAGGAAATTTCAAAGGCATGTAAACCGCGACCATATAAATCGACTAAGCCCTTTATATAGATTGAAACGAAATAACACTGTTGATCAGTTTGGGGGGTAGCTTATAAGATCAAAACTCTTTAAAATGCCCTTGCTGCTGACGTAGTCGAATGTCTTCGTTAAATTGATGAAAACGACGTATAGTGGCATACGCTGTTTCCGACAATTTTCTTGAAATTGTATCAGGGAGAAGATCATGCTAACAATTGTTCTTCACTTGCAAAGCCACATTAAAATCTATAAGTATCATGTTTAACAGAATCGCGAGCACATGTTTCTTGCGGTACTCAGTATTAAACGTCTAAAATGAGATATCTGAGGATAGGAGAGTTTGCATGAAAATTGCTTCAGAGCTCTACTCTGATAAAATAATTCGAATTGTTTACTTATCGGGACTCGAGTTATTTGCTCCCATGCTAGATTTTCGAATTTTCCACGCTTTGTTTTCTGAACAAAAGCATTGTAGTGAAAATCGATACGGTTGTTGTATATCCTATGAATTTTGACGTGTTACACGATTATTTTATAGACGAACCCTCTCAATGCAGTTGTAAAATATAGTCTCATCCATAAACAGCATCGGTTTTGACCACGTGCTCTCGTGATATATATATTGACTAATCCTCGGCTAACATTAACCAGTAAAATTAGCTGAACATATCAAGAAACAAAATGAAGTAGTTTTTGATGAGTTTCTCATAATTACTTAGCATACAAAAAATTTAACTACGTACACACGCTTGGCCTGCCATCTATTTAATGTAATCAGCTACTCGAATAAAATTTGGGTAAAATATCATTATGAAATTTGTTTCTATGTTTATCAGCTGAGTTATGCATTAGTTAATGATCACATTCTCAAATTTATTCCGAAAACTTTTATTTCAAGTAATCTTGCTCGGGTTTTCTTACTCGTGCACCTATATGATTCGTCAGACGAAATCTGATTCCTTAATAGGAAAAATTTAAAAGCTTCATTCGGAAATATCCTTAATTTCGGCTTTACATTTATGTTATTTACAAAAGAGACGCGGTACACAATATCAGAATATAAGAAGAAGAAAAATGACTTTATTCGTGTTCACGAATTTTCAGCAATAGATTAATTTCTCCACATGATACCAATAAAAAATATGCATAGCGTGCGCACATTGAAATAACACATGGGCCAATGAAGTGTCGGGTTACCTCGGGCTAGAAAAATGTGACGGGAATAAAAAAAGAGTTAAAAAACAGGACATCTCAGCGTGAATTAAAAATAGGTGAGCGTTTCTCCAACTTCATAGCATCAATAAATTAGGTTCGTTATATGATGCAAATAAAATAAAATATATGAAGTGCCACACAATGGAGTAATACATGGGCTAAAAAGTGTCAGGTTACCATGGGCTAGACAACTGTTAGGGGAATTCGAAAAAATAACTCGAAAAATAACTGAGACATCGTAGCATCAATAGAAAATTGTCAAGCGTTCTTTCAACTCTGTAACAGCTTCTGATTGCTCTACTATGTATCGAGCCAAGTATGGGATAAAAGAATACTAAATTTATTCGTTCTTGAATAGGGAATAACGTACCGGGTTCGGGTGGAGGAAAAAGATCTACAAGAAACGAGGCTTTTGTTCAATGGATGTAAACTGTCAGTCGAAATGTTCGCGATCAGTCTGCTGCATTCACAAAAATGACGATTGACAATATTGTCTCAAATGTTATCAGCGGAAACACAACTTAATCTTGAGATGAGCCTAATGCATCTTCTGATCATCGTAAAATCCTTTTCCACGAGGCCGGGAAAATTCACAAGGGATGCGAGAAGAAGGTGGGGAATTATGCAAGAAAAAACGTAAATTTGAATTACATCCGGTGGCACGGAGAAAGAACGGAGACGTAGTGCGTAGAATGACAGTTGGCGCACTTTTATGAACACCCTTGTAACATGTTCAGTCCAGATAAGATTTTCAGATGTTGTAACACCAAGATACTCAAAGCTGCAACATCTGTCGAACACCAAGCCGTTAGGAAAAACGCGATGAATTTCTTGATGAAGGGCTAACTGACGCTGTCCAATCATGTTGGAAAATACAATTTCGCTGCATTTAGAAGGATTCAACGATAAACCAATCGTGGAGGACCATTGATTAATGTTTGTTATCATTGATCCTGAGGCATGTTGTCTGATCCGACGATTTTGATTTACTGCAATGACAACATCATCAGCGTATTTGAGGGTAAGTGCAGATAGGTCAGAGGAAAAGATCAGAAATATAACGGGGAAAATAGAAATGGGGACAATATTGCACCTTGGAGGACACCACGGGAAATAGCTATTTCACGGGACGTTTGGCCGTTCGCGACTGTGTATTGGATACGACCCTCAAAATAGGATGTCCGCCAATGAAGAATATTTGCCGTGATGCCATGATCAGATAATTTTTGAAGTAAGAAGTTCCTTAGAACACTGTTAAAGGCATTTGTGTAATCCAAAATAGAAGTTCGTACAGCTCTAGATTTGCTATCTAGATAACGTGAGATAAAATCTGTGAGTACAGCAACAACATCGACAGTTGAACGATTTTTCCGTTACGCGAACTGATGAGCATCATGCACCTGACAGCTGGACACGAGTCGCCGTAAAACAATTTTCTCAAGTACCTTGAGCAACTGCGACATGCACGCGATAGGACGGTATTTACCAGGATCATTCTTTGGAATCGGGCTAATGCAGACAGATTTTCAGCAATCTGGCATAATTGCTCTTTCCATGCAACGATTAAAAATGGATGTGATTGGGGATGATAGCAATCCAGCACATTCTTTCAGTACAATGGGCGAGAGTTATCAGGTCCTGCAGCCTTAAAACGTGAGACAGCCCGAAGTGCACAAAGAACCTCAGGTACGTGGGTGAAAGTTGAATCGGAAAAGGAGGATGGGGGCAAAATAAAGTTTTCTTCACAGTCATTATCAGTTACTTGGTGCACTAACGATTTGTTCAAGGAATTATTATCAAAGAAAGGTGGGGATTTTCTTGTTGTTCTTTCCACAAATTTGTTTAGGCGCACGCCATAGGTGACGACTGTCTTTCGTTCCAAGAAGTTTGTTCGTGTACAGCTTTTTAAGACGTTGAATTTTGAGCTCGATTGACTGGAAAAGCAACGCAACAGTTTTACGATCATGCATTTTGAAGGCTTTCTCTTTTAATCTCCTCAGGCGTCTTAGGTGGACGGAAGGAAAACGGTGAGGACTCAAAAATATGGTTTCTTAAGGACAACAGATTTCAAAGAGAAAGATCACATACGATGTCGACACATTACATTCTACAGAGACATCATCTTCATGAAAAATGTTGAAATCAGTGGTAGAAAGCATGTCCCTGAGGGTTGAAATATTGTCATGCTGATAAGCTCTGAAAGTCACTTTTTTGGCATTACTGCGTGTGAGGTATCTATGTCCAGTGCTTCCATAAATTTAAGGGAAACGTTTGATAATGCAATGGTCAGAATTATTTTTGGAGCAAACTTGCGGGCGTGGAACAGATGAGGTTCATTTGTTAGGGCGAAGTTGAAAAATGTGTCAGCTCGAGTTGAGAAATAGACAACATTTTTAAGCGACAATAGGAAAAAAATACATGCATTGCAGCCATTGAGGTCGCTAGCTAAAAGAATCAAAAAAGTTTGAAAAGGAGCAAGTTCCATTAGGAGTTCATCAATGAATACATTAATAACGTTAGATTGACAATTGAGGATAACATAAGTATTTATCAAAATAAGGGAATGAAAATTAGAAAGATATCGGTGTTTTTGCATTCGACAGCCAGGCAGGATATTTCAAGCTTATCAAAAGTAAAAATCTGTTTGCAGCATGAGCGCCAGTCGTTTAGAATATATGTGATAACACCGACACCACGATTTCTCAAGGGACAGGTTCGTTCAAGACGAAAACAGTTGAATCCTTCAATGGAGAGCAACTCGTTTTCTATTGTCGAGTGATGCCAGGTTTCTTGAAACATGGCAATGCCGTTATGCTTTGAAATTTTTGAAGTGAGCAGTTGTGAAATTTCACCATACTTGGACCACAGCGAACGAACTTTTAATGATAAAATACAAGGTATAGGCATTTTAGATAAGTCATGACGTCGACGAAGAGCGACTTGCCATCTTGCACTATGTTTCCTTTTCTTTTTTAATACTTGCTTCAATATATCATCCTGTTTTTCCCGAATATCATAGCCAAAGTTTTTTCATATCAGAATTCTCACTGGAAAACACGACATCACGTAATTGTTTCAAACTGTGCGCGTTAAAAATCGTCCTTTGTTGATATGAAACATGACAAATTAAGATAAATGACGAAAAATAATGTGGAGAAAATTGATCGTTGGTGCACGGCCGATTTGAAGGCCCCGCTTATCGATATCAGAGATTTAAATATTCTATCAATTGTTCGATGACTACACCGTTTGGGCACAGATATGTGGAGCGAGAGTGATAAAGCGACGCTGATAGAGTGATGTTTGAGATGGTAATATAATAATCTAGAAGATGAAAGAGATTAAGATTTAGCAACTTTGACTGGATTTGATGGTAATTTTCAGCAAGAATATTATCATATCACATAGTCGATCACATGAAGAGTTTTTTTACCATTTCAAAGTAGCGTTGAAAAGAGAATTTATTTTGATACAACGTTGTTTTATTACAAGGATGTTTAAAAGGTGCGTGGGAGAAGCTTTAGAAAAGCAGTGTAATCGATGGAGTTAGACACCATTCAGATATCAGGTTACCCCTAACGACAGAAGAGCACAGACGAAACGCGTAAAATGAGATTTAGCGTATTAAATTAATGATTAGAAGTGTAGGTTATCTTATGAGAAATGTTGACCACTAGATACCTAATAAGTTACTCCTAACTGCGGTATGTGGACTTGTTTCTAGTTCGCTGAGCAATGCTACAAAAAGCGTCAGAATATTGCACTTAAATTAGTGAACACAAGTTTTAAACGTTTTTTATCGATTTAAAAAATAATCATCTCGCTTCAGACCAATTAGTGTTCAGATTTAATGCAGTTCAGAGAGTATTAGAAAGGCTATTCCTAGTTACGGTGCATCCAATGACTACATGATCATTGTGTTTGTTATAAACCGTTGAAAGCGGCCGTGGAAGAGCCGAAAAGTATGTTGAAGGTAAGATTGGTGAAGAAATCACGTAATCGGCTTACTCATACGAATTTTCGGACGTATCCCACCGCACTCAATTACAAAGATACACAATACACACATACATCCAGTTGTTCTTCATACACTGAAAGCATAGATACTATGGATTGAGAAGATATCTCTCTCACCGAAAGAATATATTGTAAGGCAAACAAAATGGTTACTAGAACGCATAATCTACCTCTTGATGTACTACTACTAATTCTGCTTGCTTGCTGCTTAGTCCCTTGAGTTCCTGGAGGAATATAGAGCCTCGGCAACTTGTCTTCTGTTTGATCTGTCTACAGCAGCCAGTTTGATGTCGTTCCAGTTAAGTCCGCACTTGCGGATTTCGTTTTTACACGAGCGATTCCAAGATAGTCTTGGACTTCCAACCCGTCTCTTCCTGGTGGGGTTAAATACCACAGCATGACGCGTGTTGTCATCGTAAGGTCTCCGCGAGGTTTGCCCAACCCATCTCCACTTTCTTCTGCTGATCTTCTGATCTTCTGATCTACCACAGGTCTTGATTCCTCATCTTTTCTGGTCATTTTACCCCAATAATTCGACGAAAGCAATTATTGTGGAACGATTTCAAGCGGCCAGAAGACTTAGCTGTCACTCGCCAGGTTTCCGATCCATGGAGTAGCACGGATTTGACGTTGCTTACGGAGTTTCGTGCGTTATGATAGAACCTTAGACTCCTAGATGGGTTTCAAAGCTATGAACGCGTACCTTGCTTTGCCGAATCTGCCGACTATGTCTTCGTCAGTGCCACCACTTATTGAAACAATGCTGCCGAGGTAGACGATTTGCGTGACGTCTTTAACTGCTTTACCATTGATGGTGATTGATGGGTGCTCATCAGTTAGCACAAGGAGGACTTCTGTTTTTCGGTATTCACGCGTAGTCCTTCTCATGAAGCAAAGAGCGCTAGTCTATCGGTCTTTCTCTGAAGACGTTGGGGGTCACGGGATATCGAGCAGACATCATCAGCGTATTCCAGATCCTCGAAATGCCCGCGTTCCTTCCAATCGATACCTTCCTTCTCACCTTTTACTGTCTGTTTCATGATTCAGTCTATTACCAACAGAAAATCATTGGGGACAACAGGCATCCCTGGCGGACGCCAGTCTCAACTGCAAATGGATCGGTAAATCTTCCGTTGTGAATTACCTGACAGGAGGCACTTTCATACAGCTACTTTATGAGGTCCATGTACAGCAGTGGGACTCCATAGTGTGGCAAAAGCTGTTATATGAATTCACGGTCCACACTGTCAAAGGCTTCCTCAAAATCTATGAAATTGATGCGAAGAGGCGATTGCCATTCAATGCTTTGTTCAATTATTATGCGGTGGGTCGCAATTTGGTTGATACCAGACTTTTGTTATTTGAAGCTTGATTGCTCTGGACGTAACACTTGATCGATAGCGTCGCGCAAACGCAGAAAAATGATGCGTGTAAGCACTTTACTAGGGACTGAGAGCAGAATGATACATCGTCAGTTTTTGCATATCCTGAGATCCCCTCTAATAAATTGTGATTATACATCCCCGAGCACACAAGCATCCTAGTTGACCTAATCTAGACATACCGAATAATGCATACGATTTCCAAGCTACAAAGACAACTGTTAAATATTGGGTACATTCTCCCGACCCGCATTTACATCCTGACTCTTCAAATACCAAATTTTTGATTAAAAGATTGTCGCAAATTTTACGTCGACCGTGTATCATATTGTGGAACGGCCTGCCTCCAGACATTATTTCGTCATCAAAATAAATGTTATACAAGCAATTGTAATTTTTTCTCTTCCTCCATTAACGTACATGAACGCAAAAATTAAAGTGAAGATTTGAATAACTTTCATACATATAACATATGGTATTGTACGGCTATAAGCTTTTTCACTATAAAACTTGAATCGAAGAACTCCTTTCGCATTTGGAAGCAAGAAAGAACATGCTGCTTCATATTCGGCGTTTTGAGATCTATCCTCCAAACTATCATTCATATCTAGTTTTGGTGTCCGCTGTTTTCAGCAGTTCGATGGGGTGCGCATTATATAAAGTTGTGAACGAGAATGTGCAGTTAAAATGCGTAGTTTGACGTTCTTAGTAATCCGACATTGATTGCTGTTTGTAGCAAAATTGAATGAAATGAATCTATGATCGAACAATTCATTGCTGCATATAGTCAAAATCCATAGTTCTTAAAATAAACTATGCAGAGTTTGATGAAGCTTCCGCAATTGTGGATGTCATTGTCATGCTTGTTGTGCATATTTTTAATATTTCCGGTTATTTATAAGTAGCATATCGTATGAAAAATTCAAAACTTTGGTATTAATTCGGTCATAATTGAGCTCATCAGCAGTGCCCTTGCGTTGACTGACTCGGAGTCTTCTTTAAAAAAATTATAACCTACCGCATGTCGCATATTTTACCGTCGGATTAATCCTTTAGTAATTATTCTCCATAGTGACATATATGGCTGAAGCTTAAGCCCCAAGAGTACTGACGGAGAATGCAATCACTTGTGGTAACCAAATCATCATTATTATCAAGTTTAGGCATTTTACCGGATGCAGAATGATTTAGAGCAGCTTGTAACTGATTAGCAACTGATTTTGTGATTGCTAATGTTTTCGTAGTTTTTGAATAGAAATGATAAAGTTGTGTGGATGTTGATAATCGCATTAGGTCAACCGCGGGCGAATCGCGTTTCTTTTCCTAAATCCCATTACGTTGTTTGCATAAGTTTGAAGGCCCTAAATCTATTTTAAACTACTTAACAAGCCACCTGTTCTACACCCATTAGGATTGTGTCTAAGTTCATTCGTAGTGTCAAAATTTGCTACGCTCACAATTAAATTAGCCAACACAACAAAACGTTGAACGATCAAACGCGGTAACTACGCCAGACCAGGAATAAAACACACGTGTATCTTATGTAAGCAAATCCCGCGACACAACCTTGTGTACAACAGATCCTGAACTCCTGCCATGTTCAACTTAATAGCGAATCGATTTAGTGTAAAATGTTTCACTTTATACTCTAACCATGACCGACCATGACGTCGTCCATCTGTTTCTGTTTGCAAAGATGTTTTTGCTCGAATCGTTATCAGGCGTTGCTTTAAAAACCTAAATTATTGCAAGTTGGCTGTGTTGTTTCAGCGATCCCTGCTCTTGTGTTGAGTCGAAAGTTAGTGAATTTGCGTATCATTCCAAAGGTGATTAGTACCCATTGCTAATGCGCTTACCATGTCTACCTAGATTGCGTACGATTTCAAAGTGACCTAACTCACTTTCTGATCTGCTAATGTTTTTGAAATAATCTTAGTGTTCATTTCAATGTCGTGATTCATTTTAGTCGAGTTACTGAGCTCCCATTATAAATATATGAAGAGATAAAATCAATAATGTTATATAATGTTATATCACCAGTTGGTCACATGTAAAATTCAAGCAGAAAATTAACAAACACTGTTTATCACACGTCATATCCTCACAAAAATTATACTTGTTCAATTGGTTTTTATTGTTTATGCAAAACTTAATCATTAATTCTCATGTCAGATTATACTGTATTGTGAATAACCGATTTCACTTGAATGTTGTTTTTTTAAATTGTTATCGAATGTAGCAAATAACAGTTAGTTTTGAGCGTGACATCACTGTGGCCTCAAGTCAATCAGAAACTCTAAGTTATCTACCTATATCTCTTCAGTGAACACGTCATCACACTTTGCTTGGCATCGATATGGTTGCGCCACATGTGTTTTGAGAAGCTTTTATTGATTTATGTGAAATGCGAACAACATAGCTGCCTGTTTATGAGTTGCAGCTAATGCATTAGAGATGTAATCATACGATAAAATGAACGAAAACTTTCCTACGGAGATTCTTTTGAAGATTTTCAAATATATATCCGGGACAGACCTAATTGCATGCTCATTGGTGAATCAGCGTTGGAACAGATTAAGTTCTGATCGTCGATTGTGGGAAGGCATTTTCAAGGATGGCATCATATGCAATGCCTGGTTTGATTTAAATATATTGCGTCATATTCGATATATGGATTTGGAAAAACAAGAAGCGCCGTTCTCTAATCTCAAACAAATTATCACTTATCGGAATCAGAATCAATTACTAATGCATCGAAGCACTTTATTCCAAACAGGTCTCCCTTATCTCGCATGGACTCTTATGAACTTTTGTGAAACATGTGATACAAATCATTTTTACAAATGTATGAACAGAGAATTGAAGCATTTCACGCAATCTTCACGATTATATCATTGCAATTACTACAGAATGGTTTCCGACCAAACTTGCCATTGTAATTTTACTATTCTCGGTCATGAATGTTTGCATTACTTGACAGAAAAATATCAAGAATACAGCAGAGACCTCAGTCAACCGATCGCTGGGGACGATGACGAACAACCAAACAGCAAGCAAACTCTGGCGGTAGAAGCTCTACATCGAACACATATTGGTGGATCAAAATTAATTGTGTTGGTTACCGAAGCCACAGCACATTTCGGTGACGAGAGACCGAATATCATACAACTTAACAGTGTCAAGAACCAATTACATGCTATAAGAAGACGTGAATTAGAGGATAGATGCCTTTTGTTTATTTGCTTTGTTGCACCGGACCTGTTTAAGCACTCCAAGTTTAATCCCGTTTCGATAAGTGACTTGTTAGATTTAACTGGGACCGTAGGAAAAAACAACATTGACTCTTTTACCTGGCGCTTGTGGTTGTTTGAGGACATGAAACACTTTGAAGAAAAGCTCAGCAAGATTTTTGAATGGGAACAAATGAAAAATTCTGTCCACAACTTTCAACAGCCACCTAATCCACTGGTTGTCCTGCCCAACCCAAAATATAGATTTTATTGAACACTGAGTTTTATTTGAGTGAAACCGAGTTTATAAAAAATGGTTTTGTTTTAATAAATTTTGTAAACTAATGAGATTGTTTGATGTGAAGTTGAATACATAGTTTTGATTGCGATCAAATTGTTCAGAACATTTAATGTTTACTAATCGCACTCAATTTAATGTTGCTTGGAAACATTTCACACTGAAAACCGCCAGCCGACTGTGATGCATACGTTTACCATTAGATACTATCTAATTTAGCCATTCATAGCCTACAATGCAGAAAATTAACTTTATTGAACTATGGTAATGTACGCCGACGATAACATGTGGACTGCATCTTACTAACAAGAAGTCTTTAATGCCATCAAATTTTAAAATATGTAAATGGCAATAGCAATATCATTACATGTATTAATATAAAATTTCAACAAAAAATGTGAGATTCACAGTATTTTATATGTAATGATCCTGTTGCGAATTACTCTCCTTTGTGTAACATCGGTTAAACCCAGCATGGCCATTCGCACTTGGTATGGGATGTGCTGCTTCCATCAACTAGCATCGTCGCCTGGTGGTAAATTTCATCCAACAATCCAATCTCTTTTCGCAACCACGGTGCCCAAGCTGGGAGCATGTATTCTATCGTCGGATGGATGTAGGTGTTCAAAATGCAGGGGAGGGTTTTAGGAGAGAACCGCCCAAATATTCTCTCCGGCATATCCAAGATACCGCTTGCCCTGTTGAATACTTTCTGGCAATCACTATTTTGTTTCAGGTTATTAGTAATCCAGATAACGAGATCCATCTGCGCGTTGGTCAAAATTAGGTTATCAAGGCCGAGATGATATGTGAGCTCGGATAGATGGCCATGTTGTCACATTTTACGTCTGTTGAAAAGTATCTGATTTGGTTGAGACCAGTCATAGAGTGCATCCAAATTCTATTGCAGGATGGAACAAACTTTAATAGATCGGATTTGCTTCAATATTTTTATGTCATCAGCACAAAGTGCGATCTTGCAACATACGACCTGCGTAATATCATTTATGTATAACAAGAAAAGGATAGGATCAATCAATGAACATTGAGGAACGCCACTTTTTACGTGGTTGATTTTTCATAGAACAACGTCAATGCGAAATCGGTCAGATAATCCATTATCCATGATAATAATTGTCATGTTGTCCAAGATTGCACTAGCTTTTGCAGAAGCAGGCTGTTTTTGACCTTATTGAATGACTTTAATACGTTAATATAGTAAGCGTGAACGAAGTATCCCAGGTCAAGTAACTCTGTCCAAACTTCCAGAACGATGAGCAAATTTGAGAGACAAGATCTGTTTGAGCGAAACCCATGTTGCGCTGCGGATGAATTTTTTTAGTTTCAAGGTGACCTACGATGCACTCAGTAAGGTTGCGCTCTATAATTTTCGAAATGCACGGGTCAAGTCTGTAATTTGCTAGGTCGGAACAAAATCGCTCCTTGTATCTACGTGTTATCACACCAGCTTTCCATGCAGACGGCACGCAACCGTTGCAAAGACTCCTGATAAAAAAACCCGCTAGACTCTAGGAAAGCTATTCACGGAGAATAGCTGTGGTAATGTTGTCCCCCTCAAGTGTTTTCTTCGTATTTCGTAGCCGTAGGTGTCGTTCCAAAACGACTTGGCCAATTATTCTTTCAGTTAGAGGTTTCAAAGAGATGCAATAGTTGCGGTTTCGAGCAGAACACTTGGGAGTAAAAACACGTAAGATCATCCACTGTCTCTTGAACAATACTAGTCATTCCTTGTTCTGTCAGGGAAAAAGCAGCTATAGAGAACACAGCTGAGGTCCACCGTAAAGGCACATTTCTGTATAACTTTCCTACGTCCGTGTTCGTAATTTTAGATTATTCCAGTGGAAAAACACATGGTTTCACTTAAGTTATTTCATTCACAATTTTGTACATTATTTTGGATTATATAACATGCTTTGAAACATGTGTTGCTGGTACTGTTGTTTGTCCTGCCAAACGAGGGTGATAAGTCTGTGCCGTATTCGGCAAAATTGAAAATAAGTTGCAGGAGTAGCAATGGAAGGTCCTGGCTCGTCTTTTCATTGAAATCCACTATTTGGTTCTACTGCGAACAATGAATCGGAAGGTGTGGACATTTTTGATGAGAATAAATTAAGAGTTTGATTGGATTCACATCTGAAGTTAGTTCAACAATGAGTTATAATGTGTATCTGATGCACTGAAATCAAGTTGGATCTCGTTTAGTTCACTGAGTGATTCTCTGAATCTCCGAAATTCTACTTTCAATTCTGTTAGTAGACCCACTAAATAGTAAAATTGAACTATCAGTAAGCTAGTCTACTTAACAAAAAGTGTTTTACACCACATATAATTCAGACACTGGATTAGTCGGCTAATGTAACGATGAAAATTATTGTACATTTTCAACATTAAAACAGTTTTAAAATCAGTCTCAATTGAAACTGAAGTAACGTGTGCAAGCAATATGTGAATCACAAATTTAATCATGAACATGGATTTGCAACTTGTTTTTATCAATTTATTTTGTTGATTTTAAAAACGGCCTCAACGTGATAAACTTGGTCAAGTAGAAATTTCGCTGAAGCTGAATCACTCATCACTCTATTTTGTAAAAACAAGTTTGAGGCCAAACTTTTTACTGATACAAGATTTTGTTTCTCATGATTTTTCAACGTTGTTTGTACTCGTCAGTTAAAGGACAGAATTATGACTGAATGGATTTGCGATAAATCTAAATAAATTGCTTCATTAAGACTTCCAATTCTGTTAGCAGACCCATTAGACGGTAAAATGTAACCATTAGTAAGGTAGTCAACTCAGCGAAACGTGCTTCAAAGCACATTCAATTGAGACGCTAGATTAGGGGACTAATCAAACAAAGAGAAATATTGTACACCTACAACTGAAAAGCAGTTTCAAAATCGGTAAAAACTAAATTTGAAGTAACATTGCAAGCATTATGTAGATCACAAATTTAATCATAAACAAGGAAATGTGACTTGTTTTTTCATCAATTTATGTTGCTGAGTTTCAAAATGGCATCAACGTGATAAAAGGGTTAAAGTAGAAATTTCGGTGAAGCTGACTCACGCATCACTCTATTTAATAAAAACAAGCTTTAGGCTAACTTTTCTAATCGCAATTTAAATAATTGAAACATTATTACTGTATTTCGTGATTTTCCTACGTTTTACGTACACATCAGTTAGTGGACACAATAATTAACTGCAGCCTGCATTGAAAAAGAGATGGGTAAACATAATATGCTCTCGTATGCCGATGGTCGATTAGGTTGGAACGACCAAGTGTTCAACACATGTTCTGAACTCCGTAAATATATGGTTTAGGCCCTGGTCACCCATTTAGATCTTCATTCGTGTTCATTTTCGTCACTCCCAATTACAACATGCGTTGTTTTCGCACGCCTCGGGAAAGACATTATAACGAAGCTCTGCAATTTAATCGAGAGTAATGGCTTATTAGTTAAAAACGGAATTGATTTAATGCAAATAAAACTATTGAAGCATATAAAACTTTCGTTCAAAAGGTGAATTATTCCTAATTGTATTATGACGTGCGTTAAATGTATAATTCTATTTTCTTCTATCATTTTTACTCAAAACTCTTTACAGTTCCAGTTAAAAGTTATATGATACTGAAATTACAATTATTCTGGAATTAACACCGCATTCTCTAATTTTTTAGTATACACAGATTTGCTCTGCTTTGTTTCGACAGATTTTCTGTGGAAAAAAATAAAACACATTTCGAGCGAACGTGAAATTCAATATTTATGTGAAGCTTTTATAACTGAAAATTAAAGGTTTATGTGAATTTCACATTAGCTAAATAATTTAAACAAACTTTGAGCAAATTTTTGGAAATCTTGGTGAGTGAAATTGAACGAAAAATATGAATTACAATAAACGAAGTTAATATAATAAACAATATTTATCATAATGTTCTGAGGATGCTTTGCGGTACATTGTTAGATACTTACTCACATGGATAAGAAAGTTCTTCTAATGTTTGTTTTTTATACATTGATAAAATCAAATTAAAGATTGGGTTTGCCCTTTATAAGCCAACTTTTCCATTGTCCTTTGTTAATAAGATTTTAAGAATTTCAAATTCCAGTGTGAAATCAACGGAATGTTCTCCTAAATTCTCTAGTATTTCAATTAAGACAATGTGCGAAATGTGTTTTTTTGAAGAAATGATGTTATCCATGTTAGATTGTCTAGCAGAGCTAGAAACAGCAAAATTCGTTGCAAGTACCATACGCTGTCCTTGTAATATAAAACTTTATTGATTAATTAACGGTGTTACGTATATTTCTGAAAAATTTAAAATCCTATTCCTAATTTCAAGGAGTTTGCTGTATAATGAACGACGAAAATGAGCCGTATGTTTATGCTTATGTGGAACCATGAGATTAATTTCGAAAACTGTTTGAGCACATCAAGGTTTTTACTCTAGGCGGTTTTATGGATAGTCTCCATATTCTAAAAAATTCTCCAATGGCATCAGTCTTATATAGCTTCTGACCAATAAGTCCAGCTTCCAGCCTGTGAGTCTGGTCCTGTGTTAAACAGCCAAACTGCTTTTACTGACAGCAGAAAGGGCGCCTTGAAAGCAACATGCTTCAGGCAGGTGTATTTCGAATGTTTATTAAAGCGGTCCACCTAAGGGATGGAAAACACTCATTCAAAGTTCCACTGCTTTTTGGCTGAATTTAATCAAGGGAAAGACTATAGAAGTCAACGCGAAAGTGTCTCGTTAGGTATTCCGAAGTGTAATTCAACCTCATCCCGCGTACTCATGAAACGGCATAGTTGTCCAAACTTATCAGCTTAGCTGCTCTTTTGAATTCAGTGGTTTGGTTGAAAAGGAGCACCTGCTGCACGGGAAACGGATCAGACATACATCACAACGCACTAATGGAGAGGACACACAATTGCAATTCTGAGAATAATAAGACAAGAAGCAGCAGAAACCGGTTAACCACAATGGCTCGACTGTCGTTTACCTCAGCGAATAGAACTGCTTCTGACGGTGGAAAAGGTTTTCAGGTCTCATTGCGTGGCTACCGCACGCCTCAATCAGCTATTAAGGTGCCGTTTGGCCAAGGATTGCTAACCAATTTGGCTGCATTGGGCTCAGGATTCTACCGACAATCAGATTGTATTTGTCAGTAGCAGCAAAATTATTTACAAAAAAACAGTTTAGTTCTTATTCAAGGAGAAAAAAACGTCAAATCTATGATTTTATTGCTTACGACAACCTCTTAGATATGAAACCTGTAAAAAATCAGCTGTGATAAATAATGAGCTAAACGAGGTTGAATTTCGATTTGGTTGCCCAGCAAGAGACGTGAATTTCAGACTCTGGTGTGTTCACAAAAATATATCATATATTTTTGGGGAAGAAATGGTATAAAATGAGTCTCGACTGCATAAAGTTACGTTTGCTGTGCGAAACGAGCTACTAGAAGCATATGAACCAATTATCAGTGAGTGCTACCTGATTTAGAGTTTAAATCTGAAGTGCATTACAGTTACGGTTACGTTGGTCAACGGTTATGCACAGACGATCTCTGCGACGCCTTCCAAAAAAAAGATGCGTTTTATTAAAACCTTATAACCGTCCTCAAAATCTTGCCACAAAAATCTGTGTAATGGTATCGTGTTATCTTGATGTTAGTGTTAGTGCACCTTACGAGTTTCGGCAAATTTTTTTTCGGAATGTTCGGTTCAAATTAAATTAATGGAAATGGGCAACGCCTTTTAAAAATATTTACACACAGACGAAACTTGGTGTCAGTAATTTTTTCCAACAATACCACTGCATACAGTTTTTTTTGAAAACATCATAAACTCAAACATTCACATCAGTTATATCTCATTCTTGTTGGGATCACAAATAAAGGAAGCGTACTTATCATATTAAACAGCAGAAAACAATCATACGTAACATACAAATTTAACAGATTTTCAATAATTTGTTTGATAGGTATACTAACTTTGATGTGAAAGTTTTTTTAAAATAATTTTCATTATGTTTTAACATAAAGCAATTAAGGATGTGAAACAGATAAATTATTTTTAAGTATTAATAGCAGTTAAACAACAGGTGTGCGATTGCACAACCCCTATATATGGGTTAACATATGTAGCATTATGCGGGAACAATATACATTTCGTTGAACACCACGGTGAATAACTTAGTGCGTTAAATTGCTTGTTTTATATAAAAAATAATATATTATTGTTACAAATTTATGCATTCATAAACAAAATTCAAAGAAACAAAATTGAAATTGAGGCCTTATAATTTATGTGACATAAAACAGTTATTTGAGCAAATGGAAGTTGCAATATATCTGATTTATTTTGCTTTATTAAGAATTTTAATCCTGTTAGCACACCCATCCGAAAGGTAATATTTACATCCGTAGGGCAGTCTACTCAACAATTAGTGTTTTACACCACATATAATTTCGACGCTGGATTAGCTAACTAATCTAACGATGCAATACATTTGCAACTTAAAAACAGTTTTTGAAATTAGTCTCAATTACAACTGAAGTATGGTTTGCAAGCTATATACGAATCACAAATTCAATCATGAACATGGATTTGCAACATGTTTTTATGAATTTATTTTGCTGATTTCAAAAACGGCCTCAACGTGATAAACAGGGTGAAGTAGAAATTTCGCTTTAGCTGACTCACTCATAAATATATTTATCAAAACAAGCTTTAGGCTAACATTTCTAATCATAATTAAAATAAATTTAATGTTATTATTGTATTCCGTGATTATCCTACGCTTTACGAACACATACGTTGATGGACACAATGATGAACAGCAGCCTGCATTGAAACAGTGATTGGTAAACATAATATGCT
The DNA here is from genome assembly GCA_013407085.1 of Atriophallophorus winterbourni. Lineage (NCBI taxonomy): Eukaryota > Metazoa > Platyhelminthes > Trematoda > Plagiorchiida > Microphallidae > Atriophallophorus > Atriophallophorus winterbourni. Next base: position 20,964 of record JACCGJ010022313.1, read on the forward strand.
TTTGTATACCGATGGTCGATTAGGTTGGAACGACCAAGCTGTTCAACACATGTTCTGAACCTCATAAATAAATGGTTTAGGCCCTGGTCACCCATTTAGATCTTTATTTGTATTCATTTCCGTCATCAAATAAATTATTTAAACATATCAGCTATCACGGAATGCTTGACACATGCCAATCATCTGGCTTTTGGTAATGACCTTTCGGGTCATTATTCAAACATTGAACATGATTACACTCAACTTTCAAAACCATTGAAAGATGAATTTTCAATTCATCGCACAGGTCAACCATTTCTATGCTAATCGCATTTGCCCACGAATCTTTTAACACGAATTGATTGGCCAAATGCCTTCAAAATGCATTATAAAAAATGAACCCGCCAGTGTTAATGGAGCAAATTTAGTAAACGAAACACTGATTTGAAATACCAAATTTACCATGTAACTTTTGATTTGATTTGCAAATCAAATTCATGACAAACAGTACACCTAAAGCGCTCACTGCGAGAATCTTATTTGCCTGAAATTGAAGAATTAGATATCACTTAATGACGCTTGATTTTCTTATCTTTCAATGTTTCTGAGGATGTTGTCACACGCAACGTGAGGTCTACCTGAGACCAAATCATCAGGAGTTCGTGATTTCCGTCATCCGACTTTCAAACATTCCATGCTCTTGCGTTATATAGGAGCATATTTTTCTATATTTCTATTGAAATCTTTTAATAAAATGACAGCGTTACACCTATTTCCTAATCGATAATATGTATAAATTTATTTCAAACTAAATAAAATTATATTGTTAAATTATTATTCATATAAGTTGACCCATATCATGTGAGGTTTTACAATTATTAGTACCCCATATATAAATCATAAATCTTCAGTGTTATCACAATGAAAAGTATAACTTAGTGTTCACCTAGTAAGAGATAATATTTTTAAACACTGGAACATCAATCACTAGCATTTTCTTGATAACACTTGCAGGATAAAACGGCTTTACATTTTGCTTTCTCTTAATAGTAGCCAGAATTGCAAACTTAAAGGTCTTAGTATAATGTTTGTATTCTGCATGCCAGGTTTCAATAGATGAATCCAATAATACACTTGATAAACATGTGTGTAGGGCAAATATTGTAACATTGAGCAGCTTTAAATGATGTTGTCGACTTGAGGATTTATTTGGGAGAGACGAAAATATTTGTATTTATATCTCCTCATTATAATGCGTGGTCCCATTTCTGCTTATCATGTTTGAATGACAATTAACTTCGGATAGGATTATTATCACTTTCGTAAGATTGTTACAATAAATGGGGAGTAAACCAAAGTAGAGAAATAAAACTATTTATGAATTTACTTCAGATTTAAAACATATGGACTAACCGTCTTATTCACAAAAATACTTTTTTGGAGACTTTGTGATTTGATAAAGTTTCGTTGGAATAACTATATGATTTTTAAGTCATTTTTTGCTACTGGGATATGACCATTTCAACCATTCTCATAATTTACAATCCTTTTCATTTCATTGAATAACATATCGTTAGGAAATGCATGATACATCTGATTTGATACTTAACAAAATATATCAAGTCTTAGTTTTTCGTCGTGGAGCAAACATCACACTGCTCGCATGATATCGCGACACAATGAACTTTGGTAAAGGTCAACGTGCGAGAATCACACTCAAAACTTAGAAAACTTCCTCGCAAGAACAGTTGTAGAACTAGCGCTTCCCGCTAAAATCTAACGTATTATTGATTTTTGAAAATCGTGCACACATCAGTTTTGAAGGTGTCATGACCTAGAAAACTTAATGCGATAAAAGTAATCGCATATGTTTCAAACTGAGATTGAGAGTAAATCTCTACACACAATAACGTTAATATAAAATTTTGAAAAAAAATAATCCAATTTTCTAGGTACGCAGTAGACATTCTGAACAAAAAAATAAAATTTGTGATAGATTGATTCTTGATAACAATCATGAACATGTTTGTGGTTCATTCATATATATTCATACTAATCCCCCTTGGTGTCCGCAAATCTGATAAGCAGGATAATGAAACCAGAATATATACTACAAGATTTCACGAATACGCGGATTGTATGCACAATAATCATTTGAATCTTTTACGCGGTAGACAATGATCCAATCGAATTCAGCCGAAATTAGTGAGGAAAATCGAAGTAAAGAGTTGCTCATATCCCCATTCCTCACACTACACTACCGGTTTCTGACTGTTTGCCATCCTCAGGTGTAAATAGTGTTATCAGGTTCAGTAAGCCTTGAAATAGTGTAAAGTAATAAACAAAGATATACTTGTATGACACTGTTATATAGGGTTCGTACAACGAACAATGATGTTCAGATACGAAATCACAAATTGATTCTGGATCAAGCCAACAAGACGATTATGAATGATAAAAGTAATGTGTTGCTCACATCCCTATCCCTTACACACCACTACCGGTTTCAGGCTGTTTGCCGTCGTCATTTGAAGACAGTAAGATAAGGTTCAGTGAGCCTCGAAACAGTTGTAAAGTGCTAAACAAAGTTATAATGGTTCGTTGTACGAATACAATATGACAGTGGCATAAAATTATAACTTTGTTTAGTACTTTACCACTGTTTCAAGGCTTACTGAACCTGATCTTACTGTCTCCACTTGACCACGGCAAACAGCTAGAAACTGATTATATTTGATTAAGAAAAAATATCCAGTTAAAAATGAACCATGATGAGACAACTAAATCGAAAGTGAAATTTAACAGTTTATCATTTCACAGAAATTTGAGGTTCGTACAAATAAAGAGGACTTAAAATTGTATTAATATTGTGATATAAAAATCGGTTTAGATTTCAAGAATATTTTGTAGTCATGTTTGAAATTGTTCCCGTTGTTCCAGAAATTTTAAATGCAACTCGCTAATAATGTCCTGTTTTTTCATACACATCAATGACCTCACTTTGGTATTCACGACACGCTTTGGCCCAACTGCGGATATCCATTTAATCATTTGGCGAAATAAATTGAGCCGTTATCATTTTAACACTAACACGAATGCTAGGGTGGGAGAGGTTGTGTAATCCCTCAAACACGCGCCGCCTCAATGTAGATGGAATCAGTGGTCGGGGTGTGGTTTGCGAAATGTCGCACAGGATATCGTGCGAGCCGTCAAGCAAGGGTAAACGTCTAATAGCAAGGAAAGTGGAGTCCCTAAGCTGTGCTGTCTCGGTGTCAGCAGCATGCGCTGCAGCGATTTTAATGAGGTCGATGGAGGACGGCAACTTTACTACATTTATTTGAGAGAGTTCATCCTCGACAGGGTTTTCGGGCACCTGCGATATGCTATATGTCAGTCGTGAATTGGCTGGAAAAATCCATGTGTCGGTTCTCTCTAGGAGAATATCGGTCTGATGACTTGCTTAGTGAGTGGATGATGGGCTCATGATTAGTAAACACGGTGAACTGTCTGCCCTCCTGAAAATGGTGGAAGTATTTATTGCCGAGATAGATAGCGAAGAGTTCTCTACCGAAAGTGCTATATCTTGTCTCTGCCGGCTGGAGCCGCTTAGAGGAGAACGATATAGGGAAACATGACTGGTCAACGTTTTGTTGAAGCACCGTGTCCACT
>JACCGJ010022314.1:0-18822 GCA_013407085.1 Atriophallophorus winterbourni
AGGTTGGCCCCAGAACGGATCCTTGTGGTACACCAGAAGTTGGGATAAAGGATGCAGATCTGGCCCCATTGACTTCAACGAGGCTTCGCCTTCCGATAAGAAAATCCTTAATCCAAGCAAGCAACGAAGCCTCTATACCAGACATTCTTAGTTTCAAAATAAGCCTCTGATGTGGAAGACGGTCGAATGCTTTACTGAAGTCGATGAAGACTACATCAACTGGCAAACCAGCGTCAAGGCTTCTGCACCAATGTTCTCGGGCGGTCAGTAGAGTGGAGATACATGAGCGGCCTTTCGTGAAGCCGTGTTGGGCATTCGAGCATTGTTGGGTCTCGCGCAAATACTGTTCTATCTTATCCTTTACAATCCGTTCCAGCAATTTGCCTACGACGGACGTAAGTGTAACAGGACGGTAAATTACAGGGTCTGATAAACTCCCACCTTTGAACATCGGCTTTACGATACCCATTTTCCAATCCTCTGGTAGACGTCCCGAATCGATTGAAATTTGGAATAAAGCGGCTAAAGGTGAACTGATGATCCTTGATAAAGGTTTTAATATGGCAGGGTGTATACCATCAGGACCTGGAGATGTCTGTACCTTTAGATGTTCGATGAGGATTCGCACCATGTCAGCCGTGATCTCAAAATTGGCCATTACTTCCGTCGGCGATATTTGTTTGCAGGATATGGTAGGCTCTATTGCGTAAACCGATTGGTATTGCGATGCAAACACCTCAGCTTTCCCAGTGTCAGTCTCTATAACCTCCCGTTCCAAATTTTTGAGAGAAGGTACGGAGTTCGATGATTTGACCCGTCGCCGAATGTACGCAAATAATCGTTTAGGATTATATTTTGAAGAATTTGCTAATTGAAGCTCGAATCGACTTCTTTTATCCTTCTTCAATTTTGAGCAAAGATTCCGTACGGCCCGATATTCTTCGTAGTGGGCGTCCGATCGGCTCGTTCTGAATTTAATCCAAAGACGCTTTCTTTGCCGCAGGCAGGTACGAAGTTCTCTATCAAACCAAGGAGGGCCACGGGAGCCGGGCCGATCTCTGGTTAATGGAGCAACATCCTCTAAGCAACGGATATTATTCAGGAACCATTTCCAACAGTCATCAATAGTGGAATCAACGGGTAACGTCCAGTCAATTGAGGCTGCTTTTTCAACCAACAATTTCAAGTCCATGTTCCAGAAGTTTCTCCGTGGAAGCCGCGACGGCTGGGCCGGTTTACCCCGCGTCCATTTAAACCGAATAGCACAATGGTCGCTTGTATCGATGGGCTGTTCTACGGATAAGTCAACCACATCTGACTCTCTGGGTGACAAAACCAGATCAAGAGTAGACGGAGTCTGGCCATGTCCATAGCGAGTAGGAACGAGAACGTGCTGCACGAGGTTCAAATCCAGAATCAGATTTAGAAACTCCCGTTGGTACTCATCCCCATTTGTAACGAGGTCCAACCAGTTGATGTCCGGCGCATTCAGGTCACCGAGTATCATACAATCGTTCCTCGTCCCATGGCGGCGGAGCTGGTCAAATAATGCCATGATACGGGCGCAGGGTGAACGGTAGATGACACCGATCATTGCTGATCCATTACTGGACTTGATCTGACACCAAATGCTTTCAGCAAAACCATCATCATCCCGAAAACTATCAACAACCTCCACGGATAAATGTTCTTTGACGTATATCGCCACCCCACCACCATGTCGAGATTCAATTCGATCACTTCTGAGTAGGCGGTAATTCGGAATGAATAGCTCTGCATCAGTAATGTCGAGTGTCAGCCAGGTTTCCGTTATTCCAACGATATCTGGCTGTAGTGCCCAGACATGATGGCTTACTTCGTCAAATTTGTTCCTCAAACTCCGCGCGTTGAAACAGAGCACTTCGAAATACTTTAATGGAGAGTAGTTGGATGCTCGATCAGTATGGGCCTCCAGCGAACTTTGGATGGCCTCTTTACTACGCGAAAATCCACAATACGAAGGTCCTTTCTCACCCTCCGATAATCTTTTCTTAAGCTCCATCGTAGCAGTCTTCATCTTGATTCTATCGTCAGGCGACAAATCTCGTAATATTTTATACGGTAGACCCTTCAGTCGATGAACGCGCTTTAGGATCTTTTGGGCCTGATCGTCGGAAGCCAGTACTGTTTTCAGAACCCTGGGCTTTTCACACTCCAGATTTCTGCGTCCAAGTCGGAACGCTGATACAATTGTGATACCAGCCTCCCCTTGGTCAACCATTTTCCCGAAAACTGATTGAAGAAACTGGCTATCGTGTTGAATTCTGGCAGCAGATGTTTCTCCATCTAGTTCCGGTGCATTCACAATAATGAGGCAGCATTTGCGTGCGTCTGGTGAACTGTCAGCTTTACTGCTCGGAAGTGAGATTTTACTCTCCTTCACCACATTCCTAGAAAACTGTTGTTGTAATCGGCATTCCAATTTGTCGACTCTGTTCGAAATATTGGACCAGGTTGCATTATCGGCATCTGTATTTATGGCGGCTACAGAGGCATATGTGGCGTTAGCATTTGGGTCTAATTCATTAGACGTGACCACATGATCCGCAATATCTGAAGAGACAGATTCCACTTGCACGTTCGATGGCAGTGCAACAACCTCATTTATTCTAGTTTTTGATCGGCGTCCGGATGACACAGCTTTGCTCTTTTTCGGTGTGCTACCGAGTGGAGGCGTTTTGCTATCAGCCGGAACACTTGTGCCTTGTACATCATTAACCATCATGGACCCACTTACAGGTAGATCTTCCTTATTTGGTAAATGAGAAGACTGCAAGGCTTCCAGACGAGGGATGCACGCTTCACAGATAAAATGAAGGTACGGCTCATGGTAGGTCTTCAACGCCTGATAAGTGGTATCCTCCATTTTACAGCATCGGGTGTGAATCCAGCAGCTGCATATTGAACATTGCATGGCTTTGGATGAGGAAATAACTTTCTTGGCGCACTTGAGGCACGGCGAAGAAGTCATTGTAATGTAGCCTGCAGTAAATCGTTAATGGAGCAGCAGATTGCGAAAACAATTTACCAGGTTTCACGGGGAATACTTCTCAGTAAATCCCCAGACACGTATATGGTTTCTAATAAAAATTTCAATTGAATCAGAGAAGGAATCTGATTCGATATTCAGCCACAAGACTTGTAATGAAAGATACTTGGAACCTCAGAAATTCACTCCACGCGCGACCTTGAACTCAAGTCTCTTATCTTAATTTCGATTTCTTCCAAAGCAATCTTCCTCTCCCATTTTATCCGCTCCCTGGATTTTAATTTCATTTCCATTTTGTTGAGTTCTGCCTCTGCTGGTTAAGCGAAACGATGCACGAATGGTTGCAGAGATTAAGAAAAGGAACTGTGGGGAGTCATTAGTGAGAGTGTCATTAGGAAACGTATCAAAAATGGATCCAGCTCATCAGAGCTGGAACTTTCCTTGAGCACTGCACCCGCTATTACTTGTAGTTTGTTGGTAGGCATTCATTTTATTTATTCATTCAGTTGGAACAATGGAACAATGGTTTATTGCAGTAAAAAAGCGTACAAGCTTAAAATAACCGCAGGATGGTATGGTGTTTAATAAAGCAAGCAAAAGTGAAAAATATGAAGCGAGTGTCAAAAGGATAATAGAGCAATAGTTTTTGTGGCGTAAAAGCATAGCTTAAAAAACACAGGGTGTTATATACAGTGCGGTAAAAATAAAACAGGGAGTATCATCTAGTACGGGGGCGGAAAGGCCATATAGCGGGCCACACTCGCTTGGAAATTGCGTCTTCCCGAATTTGCGAGGCGGTAGCAGGGGAAACGGAGGCTTGGTGGTTGCGTAAGACCTGTGAACAAGTGAAACAGAAAGTTAAATGGAGTACGTGCTAGGCATCAAGGGATTTTGTAATGTAGTTCTTGGAGGAAGGAGTCGATTCTGTGTTTAAACACGGTTAAGGAACGAGCCGATACCACATCCTCTGGTAATTTGTTCCAAAGAGCACAAATACGCACAAAGAAAAAGTACTTTCGGCAGTTGATACGGGACTGTTTCAAGCAAAGTCTGTGGGAGTGACCGCGCAAATGCATTGTCTCGGTATTGCGGGAGAACAAGGAAAAGCACGGGTGGGTTGGTGAGGACATGATCTGATAGAGATAGATAAGATCACCACGGGTCCGACGATACTGTACAGAAAACATTTTCAATATTTCCAATCGTTGGGATACGGAATGAAGAACAATCCTCTGACAAGTTTCGTCGCACGCCGTTGAGGTGCCTCCAACAACCTTTGGTCTTTGATCAACCACGAGCTCCAGGCCTGAATAGCATATTCCAAATGTGGCCGAAGAAACGCTTTCATAAGAATAGGAAAACATCGTGGCTCAAAGTGATTGAATGCTCTGCGCAGGAGACCCAACATACTATTGGCAGTGTAGGCCATTTTTCTACAGGTGGTTGAGACGGATAACCTAGACTCAACAATGATTCCCAAGTCACGTTCAGCGTTGCTAACCTGGAGCGACTGACTACCAAGATGATAGTGTGGTGTACTACCAGCGCGAGTAGATAATACACGGCATTTCGTTACGTTAAAGCGGAGATTATCTGTGACTGACCATAAGTGGAGTGTGTTGAGGTTCGCTTGCAGTAGATCCATGTCAGTATGGCTGTAAATCGTTTGCCATATTTTGACATCATCTGCATACAGCAAGACAGGGGAATGAAGGGAATGTGTCAATTCGTCCACAAAGGTGAGGAAAAGATTCGGTCCTAAAACAGAACCCTGCGGAACGCCACTAGGGATGGCAAACGGGGTTGAGAGAGAGCCGTTAACACGCACACGTGCCGATCGTTCATGGAGGTAACTTCTTAATCACGACAAGAGCTTGCCTGAAATTCCCAGCGAAACAAGCTTCTGGAGAAGTATCCCGTGGTCGACCCTGTCAAAGGCCTTGGAGAAATCCAAATAAATCACATGGACTTCTTGACCATTATCGACTGCGGTCGTCCACTGATCGCGAGCAAGCATAAGATTTGTAAGGCACGATCTACGACGGCGGAAGCCATGTTGATTATCGGATAAGAGTTGAAATGTATCAACGTGATGCCGTAATGCGTCCACAATAATAGATTCCATTATTTTGGATACCACGGACAATAGGGTGATGGTGCGATAGTTGCTGACATCGGAGCGTGAACCACCCTTGTAGATAGGAGGAATGGATCCACACCTTCACTAGACGGGAACACAACCAAGAGAAAAAAGATGCTGAAAAAGGTCCGTCAAAGGGTAGCATAAAGAAGCAGAACATTCGCGCAGAACTCTAGGGTGAAGCGTATCAGGACCAGCAGAACTAGAATGGCGCAGGGATATGAGCTTGCCGAAAATAGCGGCAGGTGTAAAAGTGATGTCCGAAAGTTCGAAAAGTGATGGGGTTGGGTGGAGAGGTACGGGAACCGATGTACAGGAGGGCTCAAAAATCGAGGCATAGTAAAGCCGTAGTGCTTCTGCTGCTTCACTGGCTGTCTGGGTAGGGCCCAACGGTGTTTCTAAAGTTGTAATACCAGGTTTGACATGACTTAAACGATTGACAACACTAAAGAGTCGTTTTGGGTTATCAGCAAAGGCACAAGAAAGTTTGTATTGGTGTTTCAAACGATCTTCGCGGATGAGAGCCGTGGATTGGTTTCCATACATTCAATAGCGTTTCCACTGTCGATAGGAAGGGGAGTGGACATAAATGGTCCATTCTCTATTCCGTTCGCTAATGAATTTCCGAGTGCGGCTACGTAGTGGAGTTCTCCTGTGCTTCCGTAGTGGAACAGCTTTAGTTACCGTGCATGAAGCAGTTAATTGTAGTAGTCGGGAGGAAAAACTCAACTATGCATCGTCAGCTGATATGTCGGCACTGAAATGCCAGTCCTGATTCAGAATTAGAGTGTTTAACCTGTTGTAGTCGGTCCACTTCCGTGTGAATACTGAGCTATCTGCAATCTTGTCAGCCCAGTAGACTAGCTGGAAATGTAAGAATACATGATCACTGCGCCCAAGCGGTGCACGACGTTCGACATATTCAATCATCAGTTCATCGTCTGTCAAAATTAGATCCAGTAAAGATGGCGTATCATTAGAACGGAAACGGGTGGGTTCAGTGGAATGGTTGAACAAGGGGTGTGTGTGGAACAGATCTAGTAACTTTGAACAGAAATGACCATCTGGATAAGGACGATCGAACAAATTTGGAAAATTGACGTCCCCCATGATGAGAACATGTGTATGTGTCTGAAGGAGTACACGTTCCAGGTAACTCAGCAATTGTTCATCGTCTGGGTTAGAATTACTCGGGGGGCGATAAATAACTACAACTATGATTGATTCAAAACTGGAAAGCTGTAAAGTGCACCTTAAAGTATCAGAGGATTGCATGACAGAAGTAAAAAGTTCAGTACAGTGAATAGAGGAATTGACGTAAAGGGCTACGCCACCACCAGGTGATGGTCTATCGGATCGAAAAACGTTCATGTTCGGGATATGAATTTCATTGTCAAGATGGCGTTCATTCAACCAAGTTTCAGTTAGTGTAATAATATCATAAGGACAGGCGGAAACATGGAACGTTAGTTCATTGAGTTTGCTCAACAGACCTTGAGTGTTTGTATAAGCACATTTTAGGTATTTGCGGTGAATAAGACCAGACATAGCGTTATGGCCGGCCAGCGTAGGGTTGTTGGAGCACGTTTCGCTTAGTGTAACAGGATTCTGCGTTGCGCTGTCAGCCGTGATGGTAACTGGAGTTCGACGAGGTTGGTCTGGAAAAATTCGGACACTCGTTGGTGCTCTTCTACGAGCATAGCGCCAGGCATTTAGGACAGTAGGCAACATCTCAGAGCTCAGGAAACAAACTTTCAGCAGTCGCGGCGAATTTCCGTTGTAAGTGGTTGGACGAGGGAGTCGGTATAGGGACACTGTTTTGACTGGTTCGCAATTCATATGCTGATAAAGAAAACGCCATTGGGCGTGATCGTGTTCTTTACGTTCGGTTTCATTTTCGCTGTCACATTCTGGTACTCCATGGACAATGATGGCTCTAGGAGTTTCTTGTCGTTGCACATTTGGAGGACGATTTTTTGCGCGTTCTAGGGCGAAGCTTCGTATCGCAGATAATGTGCAGAAAATGAAACACTCTCCATCTGATCGTTATTTTCCAAGTTGACGCGCAGCTGTCGTGGTTGGTCGGAGTGAGCAGAAAATGGGTGACGTGTGAGTCTCGTTAGGATTAACGGTTTGATAACCTGGATCTTCATGGAAGTACACAAGCGTTTCCACTGAAGTAGTTCATGGGCTTGTTTAGCATTGAACTGCGATTCAGCAGACTCAACAACGTTGGTGCAAATGACAGAGAAATTTTTCAACGTTGACTTGATTTGTTTTGGCATACGAAGAGGACATAGTTGCTTTTCGGTAGGTGTAGTAGCAGTGAGAGATACTGCAATGGGTTCAGAGGTGGCATTACAAGGGAAGGGGGCAGTTGTTCCTAAATTCGCAGGAGGATTTGTTGGAGTGGATGAATTAAAACCTTTTTGAAGCTGAGCAAGCTCCAACAATAAGCGGTTAAGTTGAGACTCAACACGACAGAGTCGGTTTTCCAGTATACTACGTGATGCGGGCTCCGTATTAATAGTCGGAGTAAGAGAAACATTAGACACACGTGCTGAGGATGTGCGCATTGGAGTGGTTTGCGGGGTGTTTGCGAGTGAGTCTGGATGGCGACGGAGACCTTCAAAATAAGGGAGACACGATGGGCAAATATACTTCAGTGGTGAAGAGGAGGAGGATTTCATGACAGCTACATCGAGGTGCGTTAAATTAGGAACACAAGAGAGATGCGATTTCATGCAGCAGAGTGAGCAGAGCACAATCTTAGATCAGGCGTCGACACGGCAGTGACACATAGGACAAGAAGACAACTTTGACGGAGTCGAATAACACATTCCAGGAAGGAAGCAAAATATTCCAAAGTTGTATTAACAATTATCACCCAGTGGTTTGTTTGAACTTCTGTCGCTGTGGACAAAATTGAAATTGAGATAAGATATATAGAAGTTAGACAACGCTATTTGGAAGAAATGATGTGTCTTAAATTCAATGACGAATTATTTATAGAAAATAATTTCGCCACCGGGACTCGAACCTGCGACCTCACGACTGCAAGGGTAGTGGTTTTAACTTCTACACCACATGGCTCGGTTCTCCGAAGTATGCATCCGTATGTTGATCGTTATATCTGTAGTGAACTGCTTTCACTTTGTAACTTCGTATTTTGTACATACAATTTTTGGCCTTGTATAGTTATTCGTTTTTTGGCCATGTATACTTTATCTGTATTAATGCTTGTACAATACACTTTTTGGCGGTTAATATAATTTCGAACTCGGACTTTGTCTTCTTCCCCGGTTGCGAAGTCTGTGTGCGTTACCCAGTGCCGGAATCGTGATTAACGGATTCTCCAACATTTTAGCGTTTTCTGCACCTTGGATTTCAACTCTTGGATTTTCCTGTGTGGATTATTTCGCTACCGTTGGACTTCACGGATATTTCTTTGAACATTAGCTCCCTTGGTCTCTTAGTGGGTTCTTTCCATTTCTGCCCTATTGTGTGTAGTGCTAGACTTATATTTTTGGTGCACTACATAATTGGTGAGCCCGTCTACTGCATAATTGGTGAGCCCTTCAAACCGCATTTTTACGTTTACGATAACTTCGTATTTGTCATTTTTGTTTATTTTTTAGAATACTCACTCAAAACCCCACCATGAGCGATTCCTCCTAGATCAAAGATCCTACAATCCTACAATCACAGTATATTTCGTGCTCATTGCCCGTTTTTGGTCATCTAATCCACGTTTATGGTTTGGTCAAATCGAGGCTACTTTTCGTATATATAACATCACTGATCAGGCTATTATGTTTTCTCACGCGCCTACTCCCACTCGAGGTAGCCGAAGAAGTCAGTGACTTCATTCCTTCCATGCCCGAGGATGTTTCATACGAAAAGTTGAAATGCGCACTGACAGAACGAGTTGGTTTCTCTGAGCAACGAAAGCTCGACATCCTATTCTCGCAGATGCAGCTCGACGATAGAAAACCCTCTCAATTACTTCGCCATATGAAAGAGCTACTTGGCGGTAGAAAAATGGACGAAAGTATTTTCAAACAGTTGTGGTTAAAGAATCTTCCATCTGACACACGCCAAGTTCTAGCGGGCTTGAATACCTACGTGCCACCAGACCAGCTAGCGCAAGCAGCGGATGAGATGATTGAACCTAGAAAGACTGCCAAATTACGAAAGTTTCTACACACCCCTCAATGTTCTTGTACAGAGTTAAAAGAACAAGTGGCCCAATAGACGTTGGTGATAAATTCACTTTGATCGCAAACTCGCCCAAAATCTATCTATAGATCCTCGAGACATCCTCTCATGTGTTAATATCGCAAACGATATGGAGATAAAGCCTCAAAATGCATCTCCCCGTGTTCAAAAACAGTCGAAATAAAGGGCCAGCTAGTAACGGCAACGACTGTTGCCAGCCCACCAAACCCGAGTCGCCCATTCGATGTTACAGACAAGTCAAGTGGCCTGCGTTTCCTAGTCAATAATGCAGACAATAACGAATACTTTGCTTTGGGATTTGAAGCGAAGCAAAGGGAATATTGTTAAATATTCGCTTCGCTATCGCCATTGCGAAGGGCAAAAAAACTCCGCTAAAAATTTGATATACTTCGCTTCCCTTAAAACTAAGTGCAAGTTCAAACTTCGCCGTAAACGATTAGTAGCGAAGTCTTTGCTAAAAGCGAAGAGTGTTCATTTTTGTACTTTAATATTTTAACACTTTGTCTACGGGAATTGTTTTTGATGTTGACACTTGTTGACACTCGACTGGCTCTAAAAAGAGTCCTGCAAGGATCAGATGACAGACACCGCTAGACAAGTCCACTCCGATGGTGACTGAAGGTACCGACGTAAGCTACTGAGCAACCGACTGCTTTTTTAATTGCTATAAGCCAACATTTGAGGTGGTAACTAGAGTTACCGTCAGTAGACAAAGGGTTGTACTTTTTGTACTTCAATATTTTAAATGTATTCGCGTAGGTGTGTGGCCGGATGCGAAGGGCGTGGGTGCTTGCCGCCTTGCCTGTGCGTTTGTTTCTTTTGCGTGCGTGGTTGGAGGACTATAAATAGGATGAAAATTTAATTGTCTCATCATAGTCTCATCATGAGCCCCCCGAAAACGCACCACAAGTCGGACACGGACAAAGACTCGGACTCGGCCAAGAACTCCAAGAGAAGCCCGACCCTCAAGGTCAAGCTGCCTTCCAAAGACCCGAGGACCGCCAAGTCCTCAAGAAAGAGGTCTCCGCCGCCGACAGATGATGATGACGACTCTCATTACACTCTTACCGGCGCAAGCCTACCAGATCACCGATCTTGAACTTCTTCAAGAAGGAGGCTGTGAAGAAAGGTGCAAAGGAAAGAGAAGCTCGAGCTCTTTGACAAGTCGAGGATTGTGGCCAGTCTATCTTTCGGCCTCAGGGAACCCCCCAAGGCATGGTCGGCCACATCATGCGGAAGCATCCGGACGTTTCTAAGCAGTTTCTGAACCAGAAGGCCAAGTTCGAAACTAAAAAGGTGAGTAAGACTCAGTTCGACGCAGCCTTCGCTATACTTAGTTCAAACTTTGCTACACCTCGCAATAACTCTCCATATACTCTGTTATAGATCGCTTAGTACTCCCAAATACTGTGCATGAACATCGTTATACTTTGCAATAGTTTGTTGGAAACGAAGCTCAACAGTTTTTCTTTCTTTTCTTTTCCAGAAGAAGCAGCAGCAGTCCCAGTCCAGCTCTGGGCGAGTCAAGATCGGGGAGTCATCCGAAACCTCTTCAAGAAGGCTCTCAGTGACCCCGATCACCCAGTACTACAAGTCCGGCGGCAGCGCCAGCGCTCCTAAGAAGTACAACCCGACGAGTCCTCTCCAGCTGAGGACCAACCTGGAGATCATGGCCTACCTTGCCGGTGCCAAACTTTCGTTCAGCCACGTGGAGAATCGCCACTTTATCAGGTATTTGAAATGACAAATTTATAGTTACAAGTTGTTACCTCCTTACTTGAATGATAATTTCGATTTTACTTTGCTATACTTCGCTCAAACTTCGCTATACTTTGTTATATATTGCTATTTTCGATTAAAAATCAATATAATTTGGTATATATCGCTATTACTCTCGTTATTATTCCAGGTATTCTCAGTCGCTGGACCCGAAGATCAACATCCCCAGGCAGATCATGTTCTCCAGGCACATCTGTACCCTTCACTTTAAGAATGTCGAGGAAGCCATGGAGTAGAAGCTCGCCAAGGACCCGGCCAACCTCCTGGGAGTTGGATTCACCAGTGACATGTGAAACAGCCGCTCCAACCAGGGGTACCTGAGCTTGACCATCCACTACATTGATCCCGACTGGGTCATGCGGAGATTCACCATTGACTGCAGGATGGTGATGGGCCGCTACCTCAACTCCATGCTTCGTGCCATCAAGAGCCTCAAAGACAGCACTGCGACCATCATGGTCACGGACGCCGAGGTTAAAATGAAGAAGGCTGTGAAAAACCCTGACAAGATCAGCATGCACCTGCTTTGCGTCGACCACGCAATTAACAACGCCCTCAAGTATGCCATGCAGATCGATGAGGTGGGCGATTTGGTCAAGCTGGTCAGAACTCTGGCCACCGGGGTCAAGCGTTCTTCGGTCAGAAACGATCTCATGAGGAATAAGTCAGCTGACTTGGAAGGTTAGTGAGCGTAATATTCGGGTAACTTCATTACTATTCGCTATAATTCGCTATATAATTTGCTATGTTATTCGTTACACTTCGCTATATTATCATGTTATGCATGCCTCGATTTACCAAGTATATAATATTATTATTTGCAAAGCTTCGCCATATTATTAGCGAAGCTTCATTATTATTTGCTATAACTTCGAAGTTCAGATGTCATTCCTTCACAGTTCCCTTCATGAAGATCGTTCAGTACTGCAAGATCCGCTGGTCTTCAATTTGCATGGCCATCACATCCATCGTCCGGAAAAGGCGGTCCTGCTGTCGCTGAAGGATGATGTCTTCAACGCCCTTTCAGACTTTGCGGCCATCATTCAAAACAAGCTGCAGTTTCAGGACCTGGAAGACCTCCTCTGGCCCCTCGAGCAGATCAAGAAGGGCAACAAACGTCTCCAGGCAGATGAGACGCCCATCCTGCCGCATGTCGTTCCGGACATGACCAAGATTG
This sequence comes from Atriophallophorus winterbourni, assembly GCA_013407085.1. Classification (NCBI taxonomy): domain Eukaryota; kingdom Metazoa; phylum Platyhelminthes; class Trematoda; order Plagiorchiida; family Microphallidae; genus Atriophallophorus; species Atriophallophorus winterbourni. Next base: position 12,364 of record JACCGJ010022314.1, read on the forward strand.
TTATGATGTCTGCCTCCAGGATCAAGCTGTTCGCCGACTTCAAGGATGCCACCAAGGCATTCATCAAGAAGTTCCAGGAGGAGATCAAGATCAGAGTTCTTGAGCTGGGCAGGAACGTGGACCTTACCTGTAAATGACGAGAATTTTGTGTAAAATTCCTTCTTATTTTTCTGTTTGAACAATTGAATACTTCTTAATTCTCAACAATTTTATCTTACATTGTTTTTGTGTACACATTTTCCTTATGCACTTGTATATCCCGTTTTGTTTTACTGAAGTAATTTATTTTGCTTGGCTGCCATTAAAATTCCACATATTTTGCTCGTGGTATTTGGAGAAAACAGAGACGATTGTTCACCATTGTATTGGTAATTTTATTTCTTTGCATTTATCACTTGGCAGTCTATCTTGTCAGCATTGGCTGAATTTGTTGTTGTCATTTGGAAACTTTGAGCATTTTGGCTCACATCATTTGTACAACCCGGTACAGTTGAGGTTTGTTAATTGTTATTGTCTATTAATAATTTGTTAATAGAACCGTAGAAAACTCGAATCATTGTGGTTTTGAATTGTCGAAACTAAGAAACGGGTGGACTACGCGTTAAACAACGACTTTAGTCGATACAGTTCTCAACTCGGATTGTTCCACAAGAAGAAACAGAAAAAAGAATTGCTCAATTGGAAACGGTTGATTTGGATCGTCTGCCAATTTGAACAAGGATCAATTTGGATCTTCGTGCCGCAATTCTAATTCGTTTCAAAACTCGGTGACGTCCCCTGTTTTTCCTTTTTGTTGAACTGAACTTATATCTTCGTTTTTTGCATTTATTGATAATGCCTAAAAAATCGAAACGGTTGATCCCTACTGGGAAACATTTTGATAGTGAATGTAATGACACTGCTGGTTCTGCCTCACATAGCTCTTGCCTGTCGCCTTTAGGTAGTTGTAATTTAGAACCTAAACCCGAACAGGCTATGCGGGATTTACAGCAGGAATTAGCAGTAGTGAAGGAAATGTTAGCTCAGTTGTGCCGATCCAACGACAATCCGGTGGCCAGTTTTCCCGTCGCTGATCGTCAACCTGAATCGGAAGTGAGCAAAGCGCCAAAGAGAATCGTGAAAGATTCTGCTTCACTTCCAAAGGTTGAATTATCATCATTTGATGGTAATCCAGTGGACTACTGGAAGTTTATAAGGCAGTTTGAATGCCATGTGGAATCAAAAACTACTGATTCTGGTCAGCTCCTATTGTACCTCACATATTATTGCCGAGGTAAAGCTCGAAATGCGATTGACGCTTGCGTTATGTTGCCGCCTGAAGAAGGTTATGAAAGAGCACGCAGCATTCTAAAGGAAATGTTCGGCCTACCTCATGTTGTTGCACGCTCGTTATTGAACGAGATGTTGAGTGAAGCAACACGGGTAAGAAACACCTCCGATAGTCTGTCAAACCTCGCCTTAAGGATGGAAAACTGCCAAATTGCTTTGAAGCAAATGGGTTGTGAAGCAGATTTGAATTCTGTAACCACCTTGGAAGGCGTTGTTAAGTGTCTACCTGTCGCCTTACAGCATCAGTGGGCTGATGCGGCGGATGAACTCAGCATGGATGGACATGGAGTCACATTTGAGCACCTGACACAATTTGTGTCACGGCGTGCACGTATCGCAAGGAGCAGGTTTGGGCAGCTGCTTGAAACAACTAGCTCAAACACGCATCAGCAATCACCTCGTGCATACCCGAATGCGAGGAGTGGTTTCCAAACCACTGAGAAAAGGAATGTTTTTGTCACCACAAGTGATGTAAGGCCTAGCATAAAATGTTGCATTTGCCAGGCATCTCATGAGTTACAAAGTTGTCCGAAATTTATTGAATCGGATGTCAAGTCGCGCTGGGAAATCGCCAGGCGCAACGCAGTTTGTTTTTTATGTCTGCGACCGTCACATGGCGCTGTGTCATGTAAATACAAGCCGTGGTGCACTGCCGAAAATTGCGGTAAACGACACCACATACTTCTACACTACAACCACGCTGCAGAGAAACCGTCCACGAATATTCACTGCAGTCATGCGGCATTCAGTGCAAAGGTGTTCTTAGGTTCTGTACCCATCAAGATCGAGACTCCAAATGGGCTTATAAATGCAGTTGCCTTATTGGATAGTGGTTCTGATGCCACTTTGATTCTTAATGACTTCGTTGAACAGAACAGGATGCCTAAAAGTCCTGCGCAAGTTTCATTGACCACTTTGGGTCATCAGCGTAAACTTACTTGTTCTCGTTTGAAATTTGAAATACACTCGTTTGATGGCAGTCAAGTAATCCACGTCCCTGAGGCTTACACAGTAGAAAAGTTGCCTCGTGTATCACAGTGTCCAATGACAGCCTTGAGTGAACGACCTGCATACTTGAAAGACGTTGACTTCCTTGATGTTAGTGATCAGCCTGTGACTGTGCTCATAGGCTGCGACGTCCCTGAAGCACATTGGGCGTTGGAACAGCGCTTAGGAGGCAGGCGCCGTCCATTTGCAACCAAAACGCTGTTGGGGTGGATTCTGCAAGGCCCAGCATGCCAAACTCCAAAGGATATCTTGTGTTTGAATTCTTCCTTGGAGCAAGGGTCCAGTGATGAATGTGTCAACCGTCTGTACAATGCAGAATTGGCAGACATACACGCTGAAGGAAATGAACGATCGCGCGATGACGAAGATGCATTGTCGCTCGTAAGCGGATCAAAAATTATCGACGGTCATTTTCAGGTACCGCTACCTTGGAAGCCTGATAGAAGCAAACTGACCACAATTTATTTGTCAGCGGAAAGGCGCTTAAGCTACTTGCGGCGTCGATTTGAACGCGATAGTGTTTTGTTCGAGCGTTACAGCAAGGTTATGGCACATCATTTGGAGATTGGTTATATCGAACCCGTTCTGAATAATGCCACGGAGAATATTGTTTGGTATTTGCCTCACCAACCGGTTTTCAATCCTAAGAAACCGGAAAAGCTGAGAGTAGTTTTCGATTGTGCGGCTAAACACAATGGTGTGTCGTTGAATGATGTACTATTTCAAGGACCAAATCTGACCACAAATTTGATCGACGTATTGCTGCGCTTTCGATTACATGTTTATGCTGTTGCTGCTGACATCGAAGAGATGTTCCTCCAAGTCAAAGTGCCAAACTATGATAGGGACGCACTTAGAATTCTCTGGTGGGAGGATAATGATAGACGGGGTGCCATGGAATTGTCTCGATTGGAATTTTGGTTGAACGGCCCCGACTTCCTGAAACAAACCATTGATATGTGGCCTGAAGCAGTTGATCCACAGTGCAGCGAACGAATTGAATTCAAGCGTGCCAATTGTAACATTACTTCGGTTGAGTCAGAGTGTGGAATAGACGTCATTCTTCGTCGATTCTCTAGTTGGAAACGGCTTGTACGCTCGATTGCATGGCTGATCCGTTTCAAGCGTTATGTTATTATCATGTTTGGTCATTGTTCCAATGGATCTTTATCGGTAGGCAAGATCGGATTAGACGAATTCCGGGATGCCGAAGCAGAAATTATTCGATTGACGCAGCGGAATGTATTTGGTGATAAGGCGCTAAGTGAGCCCTGTGAGTTCAATTTGTCATCATTAAAGAAGTTACGCCCATTTATTGATCAAGGTATTTGGAAAGTTGGTGGTCGATTGAGGCATTCTGATCTTGCAGATGAAAGCATTCATCCCATTATAATTCCTAAAAGGCATAATGTTACTGACCTATTGATTTTTGATGTTCATCTGCTCGAAGGACATTCTGGCCTGGCGCATACCCACAGCGTCCTGCGCAGGACCTGTACACGGTTAGATGCCAGACCGGCAACTCAACTGATGTCTGATCTTCCTCCAGTCCGTGTGACCACAGGTTCTTACCCGTTCGCTAAAGTGGGTCTGGATTATTTTGGTGTTTGGGAGCGGCTGATAAGATCCATTCGTCGTGCATTGAATGCTACATGCACAGAACAAACACCTGCAAACGCTCTAATTGACGCTGAGCGAATTCTGAACAACAGACCGCTTGTTCCTTTGTCTTCAGAGGATATTGACTCTTGTTCTTTGTGTCCTAACGATTTGTTGTTGAATCGCTCGAATGATGGAATGCATTCTGAAGAAAGATTTGTTGACACTTATAAGAGGAATTGGAAACAATCGCTGCACCTGGCAAACGTATTCTGGAAACGCTGGAAATCTGAGTACCTACCACTACTACAGACAAGACAAAAATGGATCAATCGCAAACGCAATTTTCGTGTTGGGGATGTGGTATTATTGAGCAGTGTTGAAACTTCGAAGCGTGCTTGGCCACTTGGTATTGTTGTAGATGTTCATGTGAGCAAAGATGATCTGGTCAGGACTGTTGTTGTTCGCTCAAAAAATGGTTTGGTAACACGTGATATACGGAAAATTTGTCTGCTGGAAGGATCTCAAGAAGATGAAGGCCCGGAGGTGGGCGCGGTGGCGCGAATAGGGCAAGCTCGAACTTCTTAAAGGGTCAGGAGCAAAGCTGGAGGACGTGGTGAGTCTACGTTTGGCAAACGTTTTCTCTATAAAAAGCCACATATGTCCAGTGATAGCAATGCGATGTGGCGTGTGTGACTCGCCACTCAATAAAGTCATTTGCCGTTTGTCTTGCGTTTTTTGGGTTAGGATTGGAGTAGTTGGGTAGGGAGGCGGAACCAATCAGTTAGTTTCATTCAGAACACCAGGTTTAGAAGGAATTTGGCGGGAGGTGTAAATGACGAAAATTTTGTGTAAAATTCCTTCTTATTTTTCTGTTTGAACAATTGAATACTTCTTAATTCTCAACAATTTTATCTTACATTGTTTTTGTGTACACATTTTCCTTATGCACTTGTATACCCCGTTTTGTTTTACTGAAGTAATTTATTTTGCTTGGCTGCCATTAAAATTCCACATATTTTGCTCGTGGTATTTGGAGAAAACAGAGACGATTGTTCACCATTGTATTGGTAATTTTATTTCTTTGCATTTATCATTTGGCAGTCTATCTTGTCAGCATTGGCTGAATTTGTTGTTGTCATTTGGAAACTTTGAGCATTTTGGCTCACATCATTTGTACATTCCGGTACAGTTGAGGTTTGTTAATTGTTATTGTCTATTAATATTGTTAATAGAACCGTAGTAAACTCGAATCATTGTGGTTTTGAATTGTCGAAACTAAGAAACGGGTGGTCTACGCGTTAAACAACGACTTTAGTCGATACAATCTTGGATATAAGACTCTTTTCGCTCGTCGAACAGACGCTAAAATCGGTGGTGGGTTTGCCTTTATATGTTCAACAACATATTCCGTCGCAGTGTTGGCTCGCCTTCCAGCATTCTGCCGGTATGGCTGAGAGTATATGGTCCGTATAAGACGCCTTTCAGATATGTGTCAAGCGCGGTGTTTGACATTTTTTGGCAAGTCTTTTATCTGCACTACACATATTTATATTCATATTGTCGATATGTCTCATTACAAGCTATCGAAATCTTCAAAAGCAACACACCGAACTACATCTCAACTAAAAAAATGTTCGGTGGTTCTTGATGGAAATATGTTCACGGTTCTGACCACTGTACGGAACCTAGAAAACAAGATTGAATCAGTTGCGGATAAGCTGTCCACGGTTTCTAAAATTTGCAGTATATTAGAACCACTAGCTATCCTTCTCGACCCTAGTTACGTATTAGACTCTGATCTTCTTCAAAAAACGGGTCGATTCATAGTGTCGCTGACCTCAGAAATTGAGCAACGTCGAAACCGTGCTAAAAACATTATTCTTCTTAATGTAGGCGATAGATATCCTTTAGTGGACCTCAAAAAGACAGTAATGTCTCGTTATGGCCTCCCTCTAGAATCGGCATCTATAATTAGGCTTAGAAAGCCTTCTAACCGTAGTTGTGCCCCGATATTATTAAAATGTGTTAACGAAAATTATGCGTTACATATACTTAATAATCAACATGTCTTAAAATCACTGCCTAAATTTTTAAATGTGTTGATCAAGCCAGACAACACACCCTTACAACGCAAATGCGTTCCCAAGCGTTTCAACGTAGTAAAACCCTCAACAGTTATTCCCAATTTAATAGACCTGGATATTGTCGTTGATAATTCCACATCAACGTCAACAACTAATTCTAAGTTAAACATTGACGACGCAATGTTAACACCTGGCCCTAATAGCCATGTCCCCACTAAGGAAACCGTCACCGCAGCTTTGCAGCCCTCAGCTCGACCTATAATAAAAGCCACAAAAAAAGTCGTGCTCCCTGTCTTCAAATCAAATTCACCCTTACTACGTGGTGGACCGCGCATTATTAGGAACCATACGGTTGGGCGTAATTTTGATGGAAATAATCCATCTAATGGCTCATGTTATTATCACCCCGTACATAGACGGTTCCCGGTTATACCTG
>JACCGJ010022315.1:0-27610 GCA_013407085.1 Atriophallophorus winterbourni
TTGAGTATCAGTATCAGCATCACAGGGCGATAGTCGACCAAGTCGAAACGAGTGCCCAGATTCTCTCGAAGGTGTGCTCGAAAACACCTGCCACTACCAGGATTGATTCGTAAGTAACACAGGCGTGTTTACCTGTGAATGGAAGATGGGAGAGGTCTCGTCACCGAAAGGTGGAAACATGTACTTTGTTGTTTGTAAAGCTGCGTTTCCGATCCGCATTCTGTCAATACAGTTGTATTTTAATATTATATGTATTTATATATATATATATATATATATATATAGATGATATTATATATATATATATATATATATATATATTATATTTGAAAGTACATGCACGTATTCAATAGTTCAAGTTCAAGTTGCACAGGGCTGAAGGTTGCTAAAAGCCAATCACGCGTCCAGATTTCTTTCGACGGTATGCGGTTGAGCAGCTGGCACTTCGATATTCAGTATAAAGTTCGTACGTTTCACACGCTCTTGTTTTCGGAAATCTCAACAGGAACGTAGGTGTTCTCTTCACCAGCACGGTGAGAGGTCATCTATTCAGGAAACAATGCAATAATATGCGTGAACAATGTATGATTTATCAAATCACAAGTCTAGTCGAGGAAAAGTGGAGCATAGTCACAGACTGCATGTGGGATAAGATGGTGTCAGGTTGCACAGGCTTAGACAGATAGGAGATAAAAATGTAACAATACGTTCCTGTTGATTTTAAGTTTTTTATTAGATAATGCGCAAAAATATGGTAGACCATTAAGCGTCTAATTCCATTTTAAAGCTCCACATACTTGAGAGATTTACTATACAACCTAGCAGCTTGTTCCAGATTGCTGAAAAAGTGCTCATGCCAGCAACCCTGGCCTACTTTTAAGAAGTTTCACAGAATCACAATTTGTAGCTGCTTTAGGGGCAATTTTAAGGACTTTAGTATTATTATCACCCGTAAGGCCCGTCAGAATCTTCAAGGCTTCTATTAGGTCGCCTCGCAGCCGCCGTCTCTTTAGTGAGAAGAGATCAAAGTCCTTGAGTCTTGCCTCATAAGTTTTATTTGTCTGACCCTCACCATCCTAGTCGCAAGGCGCTGGGCTCTTTCAAAACATGCGAAATTTTTTCTTGAGTAGGGTGCTTCGGATTAAACGCCGTAATCCAAGTAAGGTCGCAAAACTACTTTGTATAAGGGAATAGAGATTGAAGGTTTTCGGCATAACAACGCTGAGCGCTGTCTCAATAATTCTCTGCGAACAATTTTCGAAGCTTCCTCACATTGAGTAGTTCACTTGAAATCTCCTGTTATAGTAATACAGTCAATAGTCAATAGTTTTATTGTGGTAATAAAAGCTGATAGGTTGTAAGGAACCACTTGGTCGTGTGTACAGGGGGTCGCACAAAGCGTGCTAAAAAGCATAAACGATGACATCAAAATGGAGGCAAATAAGCCTCATAGTGAGCTATGTTCGCGTATAGCATACACCTTGATTCTACATTTGTGGCTTTTCATAGAGAGAATTGTCGGCACAAGACACATTCACATCACTTCTCCCGGTGCATGACGGACTTGCGGACGGTTGATTTGGTTTGAGCAACGTTAATCCTTGTAAGATGAGGAGTAAAGACTGGAAAAAGTGTTATTCGGTTATGGCCATGTAAGTTGTATGTAAGTATAGTGGGGTAGATTGGAATGGCGAAAGATAAACGAAAAACACTTGGATTCCGATTGTTATAGGTGTTTGTCTAGGCGTTGCTTAAACCAGTACAGTGACTATGCACCTTACACCTCCGGCGAGAGTGCGTTCCAGACACGGCATATGTGAAGGGTTAGGAAATACCTTAGACAGTTCAATCGGCTGTTCTGATGAGCAATCCTGAGATTGTGCCCACAATGATTGTGTTGATTGGATAGAGGGATCAGGGACTTACAAGGTCGCTGATTCTTTGTGAGAATGTGAAATATCAGAAGGAAATCTCCCTAAATGAGTCGGTAAGTGATTATTAATTGGACATGTGATGAAAGCCATTAATAAGCTATTTTGCTAGTCGTTGTAGCTGTTCGGGGGCGTTCATGTCTTGTTGGATCCATGGATGCTACGCGCTGACTGCATATTCGAGCGTTGGGGGGCGGATGTAAGAGGACAGTAGCTGTGGGAAAAGTCGTCGGTCAAAGCGTCTGAAAAGTCGTCTCAGATGACCAACACGATGGTTCGCGGTTCGTGCAGCCTTGTCCCACTGGCTGAGACAGCCCAAGTCTTGCTGTGCGCTGACGCTGAGGTCGGTTGCCTGGTCGTCACCCAAGTGATTATTGTAACGAACAGAGTGTCGAATGGTCAGAATGTGTCATTTTGTTGAGTTGAACGGCAAATTGCGTTCTAATGACCATTGATAAATGCGGTCGAGGTCACGTTGCAGGAGTCTATGATTTTCAAAGCTAATTGTATAACGCCATACCTTCAGGTCATCCGCAAGGAGTAAAAAAGAGCCTGGTGAGATGATACTGATATCGTTGATGAACATAAGTGAAGAGAGTTAGTCTGAGTATGGATCCTTGCGGAACTCCACTGGTCACAGAGAAACATTCTGAATAGGCCTCTTTGACGCGCACCCTCGAGGTGCAACCTTGTAGAAATAAGCTGATCCACATCAACGAAGCGTAATCGATTTCATAGTGGTGTAGCTTCTGAATGAGAATAAGTTGATCAACTCTGTCGAGGGCTTTCTAAAATCCCGAGCATGCCACGTCCACTGCAACTCCGCAGTCCACGGCTTTTGTTCAATCGTCCCTAGCCAACAGTAGGTTGGACAGGCAGGAGTGTCCTGGCCGGAAACCATGCTGTTCTGGAGCAAGGGTGTGATTTTCCTCAAGGTGGCGTGTGATGGTGTCAGCTTTATTAATTTCCATGACCTTTTATATCACAGCCAGCAAGGTCACCGGGTGGTAATCAGCTGGTTATGTGCAGTCGCCTAGTTTAAAGACCAGAGTGATTAAGTCTTCTTTCCAAGCTTGTAGGACATAAGCTGAGTCAAGTGAACGGTGGAAATAGAGCGAGGGATTGTTGGAGATATATGCTGCGACACCTCCACCCCATAGTCTCACGATCAAGCAGAATGACGGCATGTTTAAGAGCATTAATGAAGTTTTTAATATGGTTGGGATCAACCAGGTTTTTGTGATGGCAATGAGTTCGATTTTTTTCGAATGGATCAGCTGTAATTTAAAGAATTTGTTCATAAATCCTCGGTGTTTGTATAGCAACAGGACAGTGTATCACGGATGGGTTGGGAGTTGTGAGGTGTACCATCTAGGAAGCCGATTCGGAAGGGATTGGCTGTTGTAGTTTTTTTAGAACAGCTGCTTCAAATAATTCCGGCTGATCGGTCGGTAATTTTGGATCAGATCTAATCCGATTGTTATCGATAGACGATCAAAGTCGAATTACTGATGGAGTTTCCTATCGGTTCACATACAAACAGTCGAGCGCCAACGTTACCAAACTTTCGGTCTGGAATATTATCTTGGTAATTCCTTTGTAGTTCAGTGACTTATTTAGGAGTTCAAACGATGTTGTGAGTGTGCATTATGTCAGTTTGCTGTTGTACGAAACGTCATTTCTCACAGTCGTGGAAAAAGAAACGTTTTCATTACCACTAGTGATGCAGAGCCTAGCACGTTATGCTGCATTTGCAATGCCTCCAACGAATTGAAAAAATTATCAAAAATTTATTGAATCGGATGTCAAGTCGCGCTGAGAAATCGCTAGGCGCAATTCCGTTTGATTTGTCTGTTTGCTACGGTCTCATGGCGCTGTGTGATGTAAGTAAAAGTCCTGCTGCATTGCGAAAAATTGCGGTAAACGGCACCACACGTTTTACATTACGATCAGGATACAGAGAAATCGTCTAAGAATATTCATTGCAGTCATGCGGCAATCAGTGTCAAAGTGTTCTTAGGTTCAACACCCATCAAGATAGAGAATCCGACTGGGCTTGTAAATGCTGTAGCCTTCTTGGATGGTGGTTCTGATACGACTTTGATTCTTCAGGTGTTCGTTGAACAGGGCAAGATGCCTAAACGTCCTGCGCAAGTTTCATTCACAACTTTGGGGCATCAGCGTAAACTTTGTTGTTCCCGTTTAAAGTATAAAATACACTAGTTTGACGGCAGTCAAGTAATCCATGTCACAAAGGCTTGTACAGTGGAAACGTTGCCGCGTGTATCACAATGTTCAATAATAGACTTGAGTGAACAGCCTGCATATTTGAAAGACGTTGACTTCTTCGATGCCAGCGATCATCCTGTGACTGTGCTGATAGGCTGTGATGTTCATAAAGAACATCGGGCGTTGTAACAGCGGTTAGGTGGCAGACGCCGTCCATTCGCAGCGAAAACGTTGTTGGGTTGGATTTTGCAATGACCGGCATGCAAACCTCAGAGGATATCTTGTGTTCAAATTATTTTTTGGAGAAAATGTCAATTGAGGAATGTAACAACCGTCTATGAAATACGAACTTCGTGAACATATTCGCCGATGGAAATGAACGATCGCGTTATTAAAAAGAAGCCTTTTCTCTAGTAAAGCGATCAGAAATTATTGACGCTCATTTTCAAATACCGCTACATTGGACGTCTGATATAAGCAAGCTCACCACAAATAATTTGACGGCGGAAAGAAGCTTGAGCTACTTGCGTCGTCGATTTGAACATGATAGTAGTTTGTTTGAGCGATACGACAAGGTTAAGTCTCATCATTTGGGGACTTGTATTATTGAACCCGTTCGGGATAATGCCAAGGAGAATAATGTTTGTAATTTGCCCCACCATCCGGTTTTCAATCTTAAGAAACCGAGAAAGCTGAGAGTAGTATTCGATTGTGCGGCTAAACACAATGGTGTGTCGTTGAATGATGTACTACTTTAGGGATTAAATCTGACGACAAATTTGATCGACGTATTTCTATGTTTTCGATTACATGCCTATGCCTTCGCTGCTGACTACGAGGAGATGTTTCTATAAGCCAAAGTGCAAAACTATGATAGAAACGTAATTAGAATTCTCTGGTTGGACGATAATGATATGTGCATTTCCATCAAAAAATTTAGGATGACAGTTCATCTACTTGGTGAACTTCGCAAAAACGTTAACTTTTGGACTGATTCCATTATTGTTTTATAATATATTACCAATCAACCTAGTCGTTTCTCAACGTTCGTAGCGAATCGGTTGACGTTCGTACACGAACACACGATACCATGACAGTAGAGGCATGTTGTTACCCGATCTGATCCAGTTGATGCTATGGAATTTTATTGATTGAAATTTCGGGTAAACGACCCCGACTTTATACTGTTGTTGTTGTTGGCCTTCTTCGGTCGATGTTGACCATGGATGTACATAACAATAGCGTGAATGTTCAAGTTTTACAGCTTTTGTAATGACTAAACAGTCCGATTCGGAGGAACAATCTCTCATGCAGCGCTGGCAACGAAAGTTAGAACTCGGTTGTATTGCGTCATTTGCACGCCAGTGGCGTGATCTGCGTTCACCATCGAAGAGCTGTATCTGTTCCTCCCGAGCTTGCAGACGACGCTTCACACAGTGCTTTCAATGTGAGCGGTCAAGAGCAAGTTCTGCCCAACTCGCCATCTCAATGCCAAGAGCTTTCATATATCTTTTGCAAACGTCTCTGTACCAAGAGTTCGGTCTGCCCAATGGTCGACTTTCTAGTTAAAACTCACCATAGACCATTTTTCCTTCTGCAGACATGACCAAGCCAGTGCAGGCGGCGCTTTCGCAGTAGAGTGAACATTCTCTGTAAACCAGCATTCTCTGTAAACCTCAGCATTAGGAACTCTGTCCATCCACGATATGCTCAAGATACGACGGATGCTTCGTAGATGGAAAGCATTCAGCTCCCGTTAATGTCTTGCGTGGGTGGTCCACGATTTACTGCCGAACAGTAAAGCATTTAGTACGCACGCGCTGTATACCATCATCTTTGTCGATTTTATACTACACACCATCGATATGTAGTTTTAAGTTATTAATCCACATCGCACCGAGGAGGCTGAATTTAGGCGTGCCAGTTGTAAAATAACGTCAGTGGATTCACAAAAAGGAATAGACATCATTCGTCATCGGTTCTCTAGTTGGAAAAGTCTTTTACGCTCAATTTCGTGTCTGGATGTAACTCAAGAAGACGAATGCCCGGAGGTTGACGTGGTTGGCTGCCATTAAATTCCACATATTTTGCACGTAGTATTTGGAGAAAACAGAGACGATTGTTAACCATTATATTGGTAATTTTATTCCTTAGCATTTAAAATCCTGCAATGTGAAATCCATTCAAGCAGAGTGCCATCGATATTCATTGATTTCAATTTCGCAATCAGATGGCCATGTGGTACGCAATCGAACGATTGGCCGGAGTTTATTAAATTACATCAACGGAACCACATGAAGTGATTAGCTCGCACCAGTGCTCACGCGCTTTTAAAAGATTCTAGCCACATGATCTATGTTCTGTGAATCCATGTTCCGCATTTTAGCTCCTCGATTTCAGAATGAAATTCTCCAGCCCATTCGCCACTATCGGTTCTATTGTCTTCGAAACAACTAATGGGATTGTAACAGACCAGTTCTGGTATAGCTTTCAAAACACTTTTTTAATAAGCTTGAAAATAAAGCTGTATGTTTTATCGGTCAGTATTTTATGACTAAGTGTTCCGAGCCAGATTTGTATCTAGTATAATAATTTATTGTTTCCATTCTGCCCAAAATGCCCCAGATTCGATAGATGCTTTGAATAAGTTCAGTAAGAGAAGTTGAAATTCTTTGCCACATATTTTGCATATGGCTGGTGGTATGTTTGCTTTGTCAGGTTAAATACTGACAGTTGCTTGTTGACAGAATTTACTCATGTCACTCAGGTTTATACACAAGGTATTCAGTGTATCAGGCGAGAAAAGTTGGCTGGTTGTATATGCGTATTTTGACTTGTTGTAGGTTGAGATAGCCTCAGGGGAACTGATTGTTTCAGCTACGGATGAATTACAATATTTTATAATGAAATCTATGTTGCTGTGTAAGTTGGATGATCTTAACTTAAAAAGATAACTTGATGATTTCAGCTTATCCTGAATTATAAGGGCATTGTTTTTATCGGCTCTAAGTGTGTCATCTAAGGCATATCTGAGACTTCTTGGTAATTCATAAGAACGAATAAAATCGAATATGTCATGCATTTTCATAGTTAACTATTAAACTAGAATCCCCTTCAATATACATCAGGTTGTTCATACATTGTTTCTGGCTTTTAGGCAAGCAAGTGGAATCCATGGAACTTTGGAATTTATTGGTCAACGTGGCATCTGTGTTAAATGCTACTACTTCAAGCAGATGCACAGGAATCCGCTTCAGGACATGGATTGCGTTTTATGTCAAACCTTTATAGATATTTACAAGATTAATGGATAACCTTTTAGCGAAAACTTTAAATCAGCCATGCACAAAATTAATGTTTGTCAAACATTTCTTCCGCTTTTTTCGTTAAATACTTAAGCTATATCTTCGTCAAATCCATCATTTTGTCGTATGAACTGAAGTTAATTTCGGACGTGCATTTTTGTATAAAATACGAGATGCCGGAAATTGTTGTCAAATTTGTGTCAAAAAGTTTGGTTAAGGAATTTGATAATAAGCTGGGTTATATTTGGGAATTATTAATCGAGACGGACAAGAAACATCGTTTAGTCGGCAAATTGAATCTTGATGTCAGAAGCAAATCGTTATTTTTTAAACTTTTGGTGTAATTATTGTATCTACTCGAAATTCGTTTAATGAAAAAAGCCAATTTTTCCTCCTATTTCTTCTAACTAACTAACTCAGAACTCAGAACTCAAAAAATTTTATGGTAGAAAAAGCAGTAAGCTTAACAATAACCATAGGATGACAAGGTACATGAAATATATAAAAATATATGTAAAATATCTCAAAAATTAATAGGGACACTTGCATACCGCATGGTTCATCATAAACTCATCGAGTTTGGAAGCGAAAACCTCAACAGATTCTGCTCGTGTGATTTCTTCAGGCAAATAGTTCCAAGTGAAACAAATTCTTACCGAAAAAAATTACGACGAATATCCAATCGAGAATGCGGAATGCATAAGCCTTTGAATGTGTTCGTGTTCGAGTAAGGCCATTGGGATTTAGCAAATGTTTAAGGCGATGGTTTTCAGTATGCAAGATTTTGAATGTCAACAGGAGATCACTACGTATCCGTCGTTGGGTAAATCGTGTAGGTTCAGTTTTAACATTCGTTCTGTGAAAGGCAAATTTCTCTAAGGGGGACCAACTGTGTAGCACAATGATAAACCCTGTCGAGTAGTTCGATGTCCTTCCTCAGCCATGGTGCCCAGGCTTGGATGGAATATTCCATAACAGGACGTATATACGTGTTAATTACCCGGTGTAGGGTTTCGGGCGTAAAAATCCTGAATATTCTTTTGAGAAGACTCAAGATAGGGCAAGCTTTATTGTACACCATGCGGCAATGATGTCCAGGCTTAAGGTTAAACGAAACCCATATGCCGAGATCTTTTTCTGCGGTGGTCCAGACGAGATCTTGCGTGTCAACCTGATACGTGTGGTGTAGAGATTTTCCAAGCTGCAGCATTTTACATTTCTCAGGGTTAAATGGTAACTCATTTAACTAGGACCAATGAAATAAGGTGCACAGATCCCATTGTAATGCCATACAGTCATTAACAGACCTTACACGTTTCCATATTTTAATATCATCGGAAAATAGTATCAAGTTGAATCCAATATCCTCTACTATATCGTTCATATACACCAAGAATAGAAGAGGTCCAAGCACACGAGCCTTGCGGAACTCCACCTTGTAACGTCCTATTTTTCTAGCATAAGGTGCTGCTAACGGCGACTTGACGTTCTCTCAGTATATTGTCCCTTATTACTTCAGCACGGTTTCGGCTTTGAAGCTTTTTTTAACACTCTTCTCATGTCGTGTAAATAATTTTAACTTTTTCAAGGACCCTTCTGTGGCGGTGAGTTCGAGCGTGTTCCATTATTCAATTCAAATGTTTTAGTCTTGATTATTGGTCGTAGAGTATTCTTTAAATTTGCAAGTTTCTCTTCTATTTTCAATAATCTATTCTCTAATGTATTAGTCTCGTTTCTAGCAGAGAATTGTGTACTCTTGGGATTACGATTCGCTATTGAATTTCTACAGTCAATACAGAAATAGCACACGAATGGGAGGTTTTTATCATTCACGATCTTTACACACTCATCGGTCAAATTCTCATCGCAGGCCACGTGCACATGTATATCACAAAAAATACATTTAACCAATGCACTATCATTGCTTATTGCTTGCATATGCCGAGTCGCCCTTTCCCACTCTTTCGGTCCGAAGAAGCTGCGAACGAGCGCTGGTTCGAACACAAGCTTCTGAATGACTGCTGTGTTGGATGAGAAACGGTCAGCATTCTTGAGGTTCAAAGTATGCCAACAGATGAAAACTTACGACTTTTAAGAGCATCCAGAAATAAGGTCCAACAGACTGCAAGGCGATGTGCAAATGACTACTGGACAGAAATTAGCCTTAGTATCCAAAAAGCTGCGGATACTGGAAATTTTCACGGCATGTATGATGGGATCAAGAGAGCCATTGGTCCAAACAAACATAAATGGCTCCCATTAAGTCTGTATCTGGTGACCCGATTGTGGACAAAACTCAGCAGATGGAAAGATGGGTAGAGCACTTCTCCTCCCTCTACTCTAGGGACAGTACGGTTTTACCACATGTATTTGAAAATTTCGAGCGGTTGCCGACTATTGAATATCTAGATACCCCCCTACTCTTGATGAGCTCAATATAGCAATCGAACCGCTTAGCGAATGGAAGAGCCCCGGGTTGACGACGGAATTCCACCTGAAGCTCTCAATGCGGGTAGAGCATCATTTACAACCGCTTCACACGAACCATTTGCTTCTTCAGTATGCTTTGGCCCGGAGGGGGGTTTCCCACAAGAGATGCGAGACACAAAGTCTCACGCTATTCAAGAATCAGGAGATAGAACGGCGACCTGCAGACAATTACAGAGGAATCTCCCCTTCTGAATGTAGTAGGCAAATTGTTTGCTAAAGTCTTACAGATCCGGCTGCAAGTTTTATCTGATAGAATTTACTCCGAATCTCAATGTGGCTTCCGCAAAAGAAGATCAACCGTTGACATGATCTTCTACCTGAGACAACTTCAAGAAAAGTTTCGGGAACAGCGTATGCCATTATACGCTGTTCTATTGATTTAACGAAGGCATTCGACTAGTCAGCAGGATGGGTCATTTTCAAAATGCTTGATTGATAGGGCTGGCACCACAAGCACTGCTAAAGCTCGTTTATTTGCGTTCCACTCAGGCAATGAGGGGCTCCAGTCCATTTTATAACGGTTTCAGCTCAGAAGTCTTTTGAAATTCGCACGAGGCGTCCCAACAAGGGTGTGTCTGCTCCCACGCTGTTCGGCATTTTCTGTGCTCTACTTCTGAAGTACGCTTTCAGGCGAGAACGAAGAAGGTATTTAACTTACGCAACGCAATGATGGAAGGTTTTCACCTAAAACCGGTTAAAGCACAAACCAGGCCGAAATGTGCTATACCGTGACCTGCTATTTATTGCCGGACGATGCAGCCTCTTATGCTCACTCCCAGGACAACTGCTTCAGTCTCTAACTGGACTGTTTTTCGTCGGCATGCGAAGACTTTGGTCTAAACAATAAGCATGATCAATAACCAAAGTCCTTGGTCAAAGGACTGTATCGCCACCAATCATCACTGTTGGAAACTGTCAGCTTGAACCAATACATCATTTCAAATATCTTGGTTCAACCATTGCGGATAACCTCTCGCTAGACACGGAGATTAATAAGCGGATTGGCAGAGCAGCTGTCATTTTGTCCCGATTGAACTCTCGTGTTTGGGTAACCGCAAGCTGACTGTAAAGACAAAGATGATGGTATACAGCGCGTGAGTACTAAATGCTTTACTATACGGTAGTGAAACCTGGATCACCCACGCAAGACACGGAAGGAAGCTGAATGCTTTCCATCATAGCGAAGCATCCGTCGTATCTTGAACATACGTGGATGGCAGAGTGACTAATGCTGAAGTTCTTTTAAAAGCTGGATCTACAGAGCAGTTTCACTCTATTGCGGACAGGCGCCGCCTGCGGCTGGGGCATTGGTCATGTCCTATAGAATGGTGAATGGCCCTCGTTCCGAAGATCTACTCTAATGTGATTTGCACTAGGAAGCGACCATTGGGCAGACCGCACTTGCGGTACAAAGACGGTTGTAAAAGAGATATGAAAGCTCTTGGCATTGACCCGGCGAGTTGGGAAGAACTTGCTCTCGACCGCTCACATTGGAGGCACTGTGTAAAGCGTCGTCTGCATGCTGGGGAGGAGCAGATACAACTCTTGGCAGCTGAACGCAGATCACGCCGCCGACGTGCAACTAACGCAATACAACCGAGTTGTGACTATCGTTGCCCAGCGCTGCGGGAGAGATTGTTCCTCCCGAATCGGACTGTTTAGTCACTCAAAATTGTCAAACTTGAACTTTCAATCATTCACGCGTTTGTGATTACATCCTGGTGCGAAATCAGACCGGAAGGAGGCCACCAACAACATCATTGCTTACCAGGTACAGGCACTTGGCGCAGAGGTCAAGGTGGTTTGATGTCGCTGTCGGGGGAACAGCCGTCGTATTCACACCATGATAGATCGATTTTTTCGCGTTTGTGTTGGATCTCGTGACTCGACCACGCATTGTAGGCTGAATTGGGACGACCGGTTGAAGAATGGTCGTCCGTTCGACTGGTCGATTTAGCTGAGTTATTATTCTTGATTTGATCATTTTACGAATAATCCGTGATAACTCGATAACCACACAAAGTAGAGCATAGAATGGCATATCAAAATGTGTAGTTAGATGTGTTCTTTGCAA
Organism: Atriophallophorus winterbourni; assembly: GCA_013407085.1. NCBI lineage: Eukaryota > Metazoa > Platyhelminthes > Trematoda > Plagiorchiida > Microphallidae > Atriophallophorus > Atriophallophorus winterbourni. The sequence goes on from JACCGJ010022315.1 coordinate 12,030, forward strand.
TGAAAGCGAAAACCGTACGATAGTTAACTGTGGGAGAAAGTTTGCACGCGTGAGCAAACTGAGATATTAACGTTGAAACGGTAAATTTGCTGTTAATCGATGGACCACATCAAAATGTATGAAACGGCGCCTTGGGCATGTTTTGACTAATTTGCAATGGTCAACTTGAATTTAATTATCATTTTTCTTTTTCAGGTGGTTCATAGTTTGCCAACCCGTGTAATTCTAAATGGACTTTATCTTATTGCTACTGTGAGTAATTTTCCACAAACGTTTTTATCTGATGTGTACACTTATAAAAGGTTTATTGATCTAGGGTAGTCATTGACCTATGGGCGATGAAAAGCCAGTAGCACACAATGTTATCTAACTTTTTTAATGTTAAACGAAAAGTTTATCTACATTAATACCAAACTATTTTCAATGATCCACCAATCTTCCTTGTTTATATCAGGTGCATTCAAGTCACCCCTTATTAAGAAATCGCTTGATCAACAGTGTTTACATAAATTTTTGATCAGCTTTGAATCGTCAGTATTAGGTGAGGGAAAAAGAACACCTATAGTGGATGCGCTAGAATTGGTTTAGTAATGGCACCAAGAAGTCTCTGCCATGCTAAGGTGATTTCGAGAAAGGTTATCGCTTGGTGAGTTTTAACATAAATTGCTACCACACCCCAACCACGAATGACTCAATCTCTGCAGAATGTTTGATAACTTGGAATTAAGAGCTCCTTGTCCCCATAATCGGATGATCATCACGTATCTGTCTCCATAATTAGATCAGGATATTAAAAACGCGCAAGCTCACTTAACTTGTCCACCTTGTTTATCAGAATAGTCGCGTTAATGTATAATACCTTTGGCGGTTCAAATCTCTTACAGCAATCAGGTTGAACGTTAACGTCTTCTATCGTATGCCTTTTTTTTCTGATCTCAAAAATCCATATATGACGATCTGCTTTCCCAGATTGCAATGAATGCCAAAGTTCTTGAGTGTCGTGTTTCATTCGTATTCTATCCTCTGAGAAAACATCATGACATATATGATGTTTCTCTGTAACGTCGTTATCATCTGTAAAAGACAGTCTTTTCGTCGTCATCAGAATTGAAGACTATTTTCTTTGGTCTAGGAGGGGCAGTTCTATCTTCTGTTCTTCCTCATAATCTGAATACGTAAATATTGCACCCATATTCTCCGTAATATATAGTAACACTCGCTTCCCTTATGCGACTTGTGGCTCATTTTATAACTGGTTCGGCTTCGTTAAACATCTCGACCTCGTAGCCAATGAAAAATATTCGGGTGGTGATGGGCTTGACTTCTAGCCTACTAGATTTTCAAATTTATACTGGAGCTGCTGTATCTTTGCGTCAATATTATTTGATGCAACCACTGCTTATGACTGACGGTTAAAGTGACGGTTAACGTAACGCTAGTGTGCGGACGTATTTTTCGTTGCTCTAATAATTTTGATTATATGTTAATTGCATCTGCACGAATTTATACCATTTAAAGAATTCGGTGTACCACCTAACAATATCTATCGGATTTCATAGGTTGTGCAAGTCGACTAACAGTGAAGTTACCAGTTTGACGTAAAAAGAACAATTTGTTCACGCGCACAATGTTTTTCCCAGAACCAGCTATTCTACAGAATATGCAATCATTGCAAAGACCTTTATGAGCTATACAGTTTCAATACCTTATTTTATGTTCTATTTTCTGTGGTTCACAAGTTATTGCGGATTAATTGTTCAATGCCGAAATCTCGCTACCGAACACAGTCAAATATCTCATTCGACAAAACACCCATTATCGATCAGCCGGCAAGCTCTACGCAACCCACAAACATGTTTATACCTGTCACGAGATCCACTGCCCAGACAAAGGAAAAATCGATTTAGCTGTGACAGCAAGACGTATTCATGCAGCGGACACACTGAATTATTTTGACCTCTGCATCACGTTTTCAGATCCGGTAAGAGTTGATACTGTTTCATTTAAATGTACTTCCTATGGGTTTCACCAAAACGCGTCATGTGATGACAATTTAACTGATGAATGTGTGAGGCTTGTGAATATCCATCTGTTTTTTATTTTTGCTATGCCTGTAGAAATGTAAATATAAATGGCCATCGCATGAGTATACATCCATCTGTTGGGAAAGTGTTTAATACAATAAGGAGTAGATTGTCAAAACTGAGAGAGGAGCTTGCAGAAGTAAATAATGCTGTAGAAACAATAATCAAGCCTACACCATGTAAACTAAACAAACGAATACGTTCAACTTTACCACTACCAAACCATTATCCGGAAAAGGTTGAATCGTTGCAGCACGACATCGAGAAGAGTGTTAAAAGCGTCTCAAAGCCGAAACGGATCACATCGAAACCCCCATTAACCAAGGTTGCCTCGAAAGGAAATTCGCTTAGTGTTATTTGCACCGACGTGCCAGAGTCGACTGAGACGTTATTTTCCAATAGACACCAGAATGACTTGCCTGAATGGTTAAAACTGTGCCCTAATTTGAATCTAAAAGCGATCAACATGGTTTTGTCGATTCGCATGAGTCGTCCTCTTTAAGCGCTACACCAAGTTAAGCTGCGTTTGCTCAAGGTAGATGTGCAAAATGAAAGGAATTTAAATGATATACTTCTATTGACACACTTGCTTTGGTGCGGAACAGAAGAAACATCTCGTGTATTTGTTGATGTGACCTAGTCAGAGCGGGTAAAATCGCCACCAGAAGGTAACCAAAAATGATTGCAATAAGAGCACATTTATTTTCTTAATTTTCCAAAAAGTTGCAACTGGTTCAGATACAAAGTGTTAATCCAATCAAGACATACAACAGTGGTGATTTATTGGTAATGATATCCAAACCAGTAATGCGTTTTTATCGTTACTTTCGGTATTTCGAAGTGTCCGAAATACGAAGCTAATGGTCCACGACCCCTTAAACTGACATCTTCAACCACAACCATGGTGAATACCGTGACTAACAATTACATCCAGTATCGAAAAAATAAATCCACGATAGATCAATCTTATCAGCGTACACATGAAAGCCGACTCTATCTTGGATGTTGCCGAACCTGTTGATACCGAGCATAGTGATGCCGGGAATCCTGCTCTTAAAAACGAATGTTGACCGACTCTATTGGAGTCAGTGTTGTAATATACCAATTAACACGAGCCTGGCCATCTTCGACACGTACTCAACTCACCTGCTCAAATACTTATCATTCAACACTTATCCAGATCAAGCATCAAATGTTTGTACACAAACGCACAATGCTTCATAAATAAGTTACCTAAGCTGTTTGAGCTTCGTCAAAAATATTCACCAATCCTGATAGCCGTAACGGAAACCTGGTTCAATCAGCAATTTGCTGAGGAGGAAATTTCCATTCCAAACACGATTCTGTTCCATAGTGCTCAAATAACCGTGGAGGAGGTGGTGTTGCTATTTACTATTATTAACACCTCACGTTCAGAGAAATCACGGATAATAATTTGATACTGGAAAATACAATTTGGTGTTCACTTGAATAAGCAACCTGTGAAAACTGTGTTGTTGGTGTGATTCAACTACCACCGTCAGCAGACAAGGCAATTAATGCTAGTTTACTTGAGAAACCACAGCTGGTTGTTTCCAGATATCAAAACAATGTCCTGATTATGTGTCACTTTAATCTCGCGAATTTACTAAAAAGCGAGATTCCACCGGTAAATTCCCTTGATAATTTATTCCACGAAATGTTCAACGAAATACATGTATTTAACCACATATCGAGCAGCACTCTCTGCGGATTTACAAACACACCAATCATACTCGATCTTGTTCCGACGAGCGAGGAAAATGTCATCGAGGATATCCACTATGAAGCATCAATTGGAAAGAGTTATCTTTCAGTCATTGTTTTCGACTATATATCTGAAGCGAAACGAGCTACTGATGCTTAGACATTTGTGTCCAACAATGTTGGTCATCGATACTTCAGAAATTTTAGCAGAAAATATAACTACACTCTAAATATCTTTCAAAAATGAAAAGTGTTTCACATTAGTGATCCGGAGTCGAACATGGAAATAGTTAATGGTGAGAAACTGTGTGTGGAGAAGCAACATACTGCAGTCAACGCCTGAAACCTAGAAATCTTGCAGTTTGTTGAGAATCAAATTTACTAAACTTGTCCAGAAGGATAAAGAAGGGTATCAAATCAATCTCGTGGATAAAACTAAACTTAACACGAAGCACCATTCCCAGATCGTAAACAGAACGGTCAAGGTAAAGCCAGAAGTTTCCGCTTTACTAAATACGACTGGAACTATATCCACTGCTTTCGAAGCCGCTAACAAACTCGCTCAATTATACTCTACAGTGATCTACCCTAACGAGCGCTTAAGTTACAATATGCATGCATTCATATCACAAATACGCAAACTATACAAAATCACTGTAATATCCAAGAGTGTCCTGATAAAGCTAATCGGGGTTAAAGAAATAACACCTTTCCTCCTAAAACAATGCGCCAATGATCTATTCTCATCATTCTTTGACCTTCTCAACCTGTCACTGAGTTGTAGCAAGGTTGTCACTGACTGGAAAGTGGATTATTCACTTCGATATGCAATGAAGGAAACCGATGCGTTGTATCTAACTACAGACCAGTCACGTTGTTACCGGTGGTCTCTGACAGTTATCGACGATTTATAACTGACGAACTTATCAAACATTTGGAGATAAATAAGCTTATTTTCATTGTACAGCACAGATTCAGGAGAAGACACGCATGCCTCATCAATTTTCTCATAACTCTAGACAACTGGACTCGAGCCATGGATAATAAATACACTATCTATGCTTTTTACTTGGATATGTCTAAAGCTATTAAGCGTGTTAACCACAACATATTGCTAAAAATATTGGAGCAGCTTGGGAGCACGCTGTGGATACAGAATTACTTGACTGGTAGAGTTATCAGGGTTAGAATTTATGGGGCATTATCCATCCCAGTAGAAGTTACAACTGGCGTAACTCAAGGTTCAGTCTGTGAGTCAATACTCTTTCTTGTGTACGCGAACGATATACCTGAAATCGTACGCAGAAATATCATCTTATTTACGGATGACATCAAAGTCTGGACTAGCGTACGCACCATAGAAGATTGCCAAATTCTACAAAAAGAGCTCGAAGCACTTCATACGTGGTCATTTCGAAACTGCCTACCATTCAACATCCAAAAATGTAAAATGTTAAACGTCGGTAAAACATTCGAATTCACATACTCTCTAGGATCTCAGCAACTTTCATGGGTTACGGAAGCAAAAGACCTGGGTATTTGGATTAGCAGTAACTTGAAGTCTTCATGGCAGTGTTCGGTAGTATGCAAAAAGTATTGTTAAAGCTTTGCACTGGTCAGAAGGATCTTCGGTAATTTCACAGAGCAGATACTCCCATGGATAATTAACACCTATATCAGACCAACAATGGAGTACGCTGTTCAAGCATAGACTCCATGGTTAATAATGGACATGACCTTGCTGCAACGTGTATACCACCACGCTACAAAACTGGTGACCTGACTATAAAACAGGATATGCGAGGAGGGGATTGCAACTGTGTACCTGTTTGACTGTTTGTACCGTCGTCTCAGGGGTAACTTGATCCTGCTGTTCAACATTCGGCATAAGGTAGATCACCCATTTGAACACCTGGTTCATGGATTAGAAGCACGTAGTAGCAGATCGCATGGCTACACGTTAATTATTCCACACTCCAGATCAAATTGTCGAAGGTTATTTTTTGCTGTCCAAGTATGTTTTATATGGAAATCTCTGTCCCCTCATAACATTTGTGCATCAAGCTTGAACATGTTCAAGGCTGAACTTGACAAGTATATGTTGACCAAATCCGAACTTGCACATGAATACACGTGCTGCCTTACCATATTGATGGAACATTTGTGTTGTTCTTATGCATTTCCTATTTTATAATCTATGGTTAATGTAAATTATTTGCTTTCTGGACCATTAAAAATTTAAATTTGAATTACTTTGAGTTAGGTGGAGTTGGCGTCGGTTCGTTTGAATATCATTTCGTTTGATGAGGAAAAACTTTCTGGCAGTAAGCTGTTCAACTAAAAGCATACACGAAATGCGTAAATGTGTCGACGACATTTAAATCAGGATTGTGGTATTTTGAGTTTCAAATTGTGATCGCAGGTCGCGAGTTGAACCCAACTTTAAAAAGTGTCTGAGTGAATGTGACCTCGTATGGATTATTCTGTATGTCAGGATTAGTTCAGATCGGATGTGTCAGCGCTTGCCAGTGCATGATCCAAGTATAGTGAGTCGCTGCTCAAATGGTATAATATGCAATTCAGTAACCATTTTGGTTGCCTTATGATAAATCTTTTTGAGGAGCAAGATGTCTTTTTTCATCCATGATGTCCAAGCTTGAATTGTACAGTCCATAACTCGATGTATATAAATATTGATTACATATGACAATGGTTCAGGTGTAAAACAACCGAAAATTCGTCTGCGTACGCTTCAATAAGTCGGTCAGCATCCTTCTAAGCTGGAAAACAGCTATCCTAAATAATCCGTAGCCAGGGGATTCAGGTTCTTCCTAAGTATTGATAAATACGCTTTCAAATTTTCATGCAAAGAATGTTACTCATATCTTGAGGAGTTTTGCATTGGAAGGTGTTTGCTTTTTCCGAAAAAAACTTTTTGTATTTAATACAGAAATTTCGCTTCGATTGTTACCACAGCGTTGAACATGCATAAGGCATTTTTCACAGTTCTGGAGTTAAAAAAACTTTATGAAGAATACACAGAAATATCTGTTTCCAAAGCAACAGTAAAATTGGTCTATTTAACAAGGTCAAATTTTTAACGTCAACAGCCAGCAAGAATTTGTCGCATGCATGTTTGAACTGCTCTACGGTGATTGCAGCAAAGACTGTTTTCGGTAGGGCATTCCCTATATTCACTATTATTGTGGATAAATTGCACTTCGCAGCAAGCCGTTGAGTTCTCCGATTCTGCCACCGGCAGGCAATCTGCAATCTGAAAACAATTCTCTAAGAATCTCATGATAATCTGAATATGTTCCAAATCAATCTTACTGCTATTGGGCGTCACGAACATTTTGCCGACTACGTGGTTTATTGCGACATGCGGTTGAATTATCTGAGCTCTGACACTTCGAAATATAGCTCTCATGCGTTTAATCTGGCCAGTGTTTATTTTGCTGTTTCTGCTGTTCGAAAAACCAAACGGTATTTACCAATGTCAGGAAATACTCCTCGTGGAACCAATGTTATTCTAATATTTTTAACGAGAGACTGACAAATTCGCGACTAAATTGGATGATGAAATATTATTCTAACTAGTAACTTTACGACAACTCCGCTTAATACCCTACTAACCTACCTCATCCGTTTTCGATTCTTTGTTGTGAATTGTAATTTTGTTTGATTCGTTAAAATGAGTCGATCTGATGTTCGCAAACCAAGCATCGTCTTTAAACAATTAGTGAGTAGTAATCTCAAATCTGTCACGTATCGCAACTGCACACACGCGTGTTACGCAAAATGTAATAAATCCTTGAATCCAAATGAACTTTGGATCATGGTTGACGAATAAATTCATGTTTAACTAAATAAAACGAAATATCAACTGCTTCACCAATTTTCCAGCAAAGCGAGCAGAATGATTGGATGATGACCTCAGAGCTCAGCATAAAAACTTCGCAGACATTATTAGAAACATCGGTCACCGCACAAAACTCTGTTCGGTCTTATAAATTTCGCTATATCAAAAATAACTTACCGCTATACAAGTCAAATAAAAGGTGCATCACCGCAAAGCATTTAACACGAAGATTTAGCTTTGGCAAATGTTCCGGAGAGTCTTGAAGTTCATTCGCTTCATCAAGACGCAACCTTTAAAAACGTAACTGGTAAAGGTATGTCGGCAAAAAACTTCCATGCTACGTATAAATTTACTAAACCTGTGCCATCTACATATCTAAAGATTCAGCTACAACGGCACATTCAAAATTAAAGTTCACCGTGCAAAATACTTAAAAATCGGAAACAATAGCATTTTGATTATGTTTTCGATTTACCAAATCTGCAGAGCAATAACATTTACCCAGAACAATCACTCGAACGCGCTTTCAGTGAGATGTCGGACGATATTCCTCTTCATAATCACATTGAATGCAATTTTCGAAACCGCAGAACAGGTGTAACCTAACATGTTGAATATGCTATACCGGCATGGGATCCTTGGTTAAAAAAAGATATTCTGCTTTTAGAAACTCCACAGCGCAGAGGGACAAAACTCGTCCTGGGACTATCAAATTATCCATACGAAACGCGACTTAAATTATGGAATTTGCATTCGGCTGAATACAGACGGAAACGAGGAGCACTTATATTCATTTGGACAGTGCTTAATCAAACAAATCATCCTTGCGGTCATTTGTTTCATCTTTCCCATAACACACATCTGCGAGGTCACCAATTAAAACTTTACCAACAGCATAGCAGGTTGAACTGCCGCAAATATGCATTCCGTTCGCAATGTGCAACTGTGGAACAGTTTACCTACTCATGTGGTACAATCTGGAACTGTTGAAGTTTTCAAAAAATCACTAGATATCCACATGGAAAAGTATGTTTTTACGTTTGACAATAATCTAACAATATTTTGATATTTTTTACCATCCGACCCGATGTACATTTTTGTGGGTCTTGTGAAGCATAGCTTTTTACCTGCATATAATCTATGAATAAATCTATGAATCTATGAACATCTACATCTTGTTCTGAGAAGCAATGAATACGACACCGATAACGTTTATTACGAATGTACACTTGGTCTAAGTGTTCCGGTCATCGAGTTTTACTATCTTTTTGAAGCTGTTAAAACAAATGATACTTGTAAACAGATGAACGGATCAACATTCTGGCATTGCGTGATGCTTTTTAAAACGCCATTAACTGCCAACCGAAAACCACCAACGTAGAGCTAAAATCCCATTTTAACAATTTAATCGAAGTGTGCTCGACATTTGTTCTAAAGTACACAAGGATTATAATCAAATTTTAACGAAGGAGCTGAACACATGTGTGGTTAAAGGTACGAAACGTTTATTGGCGAAAGCATTCGCGAATTGGATCATCAGAAAGCTGGGAAAATTGTGTATAGTGAGAGAACAAACTATACAAAATTGTCATCCACACATTTTAGACTACCAAGAACGGATATCACGCATGATGGTGTCCAACACACCATCTATCGTGAGGTTAACGATCAAGCTAAGGTGCAGCCAGGAGCTAGGTCCGTAATCACGTTAGCTGGACCAACAATAACTGCATCAGAAACGGATGAAGCATTAGCCAATATCTTTTCATCTGCATTCAGCACGAGAGATAATGATATTCAAATCTCAAATCAAATCATTTCGACCACCGTTGTCCAGAGATAGAAAAGTAACACGTAAACACGCATCCTTCATGCATTATTCATTCTAGAAAATGGAAAGTCTCTGTGGCCTCATATTAAAGCAATGTGCAAACTTGTTTTAGAAACCACTTGCATACTTGTTTAATGGAAACCGACAGAAGGCGAGTCATACTGATTTCTCATATTCACAGAAGAGAACATCGCTCTGAGTCACTCCATACCGTTACCAATTATCGACCAGTTAATCTTACACTATTTCTATCTAGAATATTTGAGAAGCTTGTCAGGCAGTGTAGTAGACTGATCATTACAATAACGTCCTAACGGAGGTAGAAGAAAACGCACAGAAGTCGGAAGATTCATCACGGTAGCCAAAACGTGCCCGAAGGTACAGCGGAATAATCACGAAACACGAATCAACAGAAATTATGTCAAGGTCAAATATAGTCAATAGTCTTTTTCTTCTGAATCGAAAGCAGAAGGGATAAAATCCCGTTTGAGCTTCATAACAGCAATAAACATGGGTGACTTCTGCTTACAAGGCAAGCCCTGAAAGTAGAGGAACACCACAATATCACTACGGGGATCAGATCCATTCTTCTCAACAAATGCTTATCCAACGCGCTTTTGAATAGCTCTTCTGATGGTAGAGACAGGAGCATTTTGGTAGAGAGTTTTAAGTGTTCATCACTGGTGTTAATGGCATGCTCGCATTACTCATCTTTAGCCCTCTAGGCTTCTGAAACTTGAGCTCATGTCCACGAGTCCTCGACTCACCTACTAATCAGAAGTACCGGAGAAGAACACGGCGTGTCAGGAGCAGGTCAAATCTTTCCCTTTAAAGTTCTAGGAGTAGAGTTTCAGTAAGCTCTTCCTATCCTCGTACGCGAGTTCGCGCAATCCACAAACCATCTTAGTGCCCCTCATTTGTACCCTCTCCAAGGAGTCGCATTCGCCTTCAGACGGAGGAAATGAAACAAGCAGTCCATATTCCAACAGAGGAAGAACGTACGCATAGAAACGTGTTTGTAATATTTGCGGGGTAATGGTCGCAAATGAACGCCGAATCGTCCAGAGCATCCTGGTAGCGCTGCCTATTCTCCCACAAGTTTCAGCCGTCGACATCAAGGAATCCATAACCAGAATCCCTAAGTCTTTTTCGACCGTCACCGTTCTAATATGCTTAGCTCCAAGAAAGTATTCACTACCAGATTCATCAGAGTATATGCGCATGACCACTGTCTTGTCCTCATTTATAGGCAGTGACCAGCGATGCGTCTAGCTGATTAAGTCATTAACTGCTTGTTGCAGTTGCTTCTGGCCATCTCCGGAACTGACAGGGACCCACAGTTTCAGATCATGCGCGAATAGAAGACAATCTATAGCTACCGCGTCCGGAATATCATTCAAGAATATTTTGAATAACAATGGGCGAAGTACAGATCCCTGCGGCACTCCGGAGCTCGCTATCATCTCTAAAGACAAAACTCCATTCATCTCTACACGGTTTGATCTCGATCCACTCGAGTATACAACCTTGAATACCCAACCCTCCAGCTAGATGAGCAATCGGCGGAGGGGCACGCGGTCGAAAGCCTTACTGAGGTAGATAAAATGACGTCGACCGCTTGAGCAAAATCAGTCAAAGCAAACCAACTTTCTCGCGCCAGGTGCAGATTACTTTCGCATGAGCGATGTTTGGTGAATCCGTGTTGTTATGAACACCAACGCCCGCAACCCAAAAAAGTGCTCTATTTTCTATTTGAATAACTTCTCTAAAATTTTACCGATCACAGAAGTCAATGTGACCGGCCTGTAATTAGCGGGACTACTAAAGTCCCCACTCTTAAACACAGATTTAATAAAACCATGTTTACATTCTTGTGACAAGACCCCTAATGTTACAGATTTCTTAAACAACCTGACCAGCGGAAAGCACAACATTTCTGATAGTGCTCGCAAAACCAACGGATGAATACCGTTTGGTCCTGGCGCGGATTGTGTGTCTAACTGTTCCAATAGGAGTCTAAACGCCTCTACATCTACATCAAGATCAATTTTACCGATCACAGAAGTCAATGTGACCGGCCTTCAATAAGCACGACTACTAGGGGCCCCACTCTTAAACATAGATTTAATAAACCCCTGTTTACATTCTTGTGGCAAGACCCCTAATGTTACAGATTTCTTAAACAACCTGACCAGCGGAAAGCACAACATTTCTGATAGTGATCGCAAAACCAAGGGATGAATACCGTCTGGTCCTGGCGCCGATTGTGTGTCTAACTGTTCCAATAGAAGTCAAAACGCCTCTAAATCTACATCAAGATCAGACAGGACCTCACTGTTATTAGAGACAGTAGGGGGATCACTGTCTTGGAGACAGTACACGGAGGCATATTGCTTATCCATGGCTTCAGTTTTCAAACCATCCTCAGTAATGTTAGCTCCATTAGTATCTATCAAATTAGGAATAAATGGCGATGCCTTTGTGCGGCGTCGAATGTATGGAAATAGCCGTTTTGGTGCACAAGTAGACACGTCAACCAATCGCTGCACGTACGACATAGGTTTTCTGCGTTTTAATGCTGTGCAAAGGTTTCTAGCTGGCCGATAATTGTCATAGTCAGTGGCGTTTTCCGGCTTATGGATATCGACTAGAGCTTTTGACGTTGGCGCAAAAGTTTCCGAAGCTCTTTGTCAAACCCTAGGGGACCTTTCGCCTAACGATGACGTGTAGATAACGGAACAGACACCTTAGCAACTGTTCAAATATTATTACGGATCACCAACCAACAATCTTTAACATCAGCTGATTAATCGAATGACTAATCGAGAGATGAAGCAACATCCCGTAACCTACCAGCGTCTGACTTCCGAAAATTCCTTCTGGGAATTGGATCTGGTACCCAGCCAGTGTTGCGTTTCCAAATAAAACTTAAGGTGGCATGATCACTACAGCCTAATGGAGCTTCAGTCCGAAGCTGAGTAATATCGGACTGCGTAGGAGTGAAAACCAAGTCCAAAATGGACTCACACCCAGTAGGGCCTACTCTTGTCGGATAGGAAACATGCTGCACGAGGCATACATCATCCACAGCGTCCAATAAGTCCCGCTCGAATGACCAAGAACCTTCCTCTAGCGAAGTCCAATCAATACTATTAGCATTGAAATCGCCAATAATCAAGCAGTTTGAGGATCTACCATGTTGACATATCTGTGATATCAGAGTATCTGCCTGAATATTAGAAGAGTACCAAGTGAATCGGTCTTGCCTACTACAACAAACGTTCGACCATCACCAGCAGAGAAATCCAGACCACAGTCCGCTTGTTGCTCCCCGGTGAATTGGCTAAGCACGCCGTCTCTGAGGGCACAAAGGCCGTTACATCGAACGATAAACGACACCTATCGTGGCAAATGAAGCTGCAGTCCTTATACGGCACCATATACTCTCAGCCATACCAGCAGTCTGCTGGAAGCGAGCCAACACTGCGACCGAAATATGTTGTTGGAAATATAAGTCAACCCCACCACCGATTCTAGCGTTTGTTTGATCTGAACGAAAGAGTTTATATCCAGGTAGGGCCAGCTCGGTGTCATTCTGCTCAGGTGCGAGCCAACTTTCGTCACCGCAATGATAGCTGGAGGGTACTGTCTAATCCGATCAAAGGGTTTATTCAGTTTGTTTCACAATCTTTTTGCATTCAAATATATCACTTTCCATGTTGCACATCCCTCCGAATGCCTATCGTCAGAGGTTCCCAACGAACTTTTGGCCTCATCCTCATAACCCAAAAATCCACAATGCGCAACTTAGTTTCACCTGCAGCTCTGCGCTCACTAATCTCCCGAGTAGCTCTTCGCATTTTCACACGATCTTCTGGAGAGAGATCACGCAAGAGGCGAAGTGCACTACCCTTTAACCTGTAACACCTCTTTAGCAGTAAGGTCACTTGCTCAGCAGAGTCTAACATAATCTTTAACGGTGTGGAACGATCACCTGGCGCTGGCCTGTGGCCTAGACGAGACGCTGTGAGTACCGTTACACCCTTTTCGCCTTCGTCGAAAAGGGGGACAAGAGCAGAATTTAGGAAATCGCGTTCCTGTTTAACCCTGTCTATCGCCGAAGCACCTGATTGCTCCGGTGCATTGTAAAGAATGATGTAGGATTTTCTACTCTCATCAGTGGTAAATCTCTTGTCTTTATTCTCGATTGCTTTATCTAGCTGTGGTAGTACCTGGACCTCTTTGAGCTCAAGAAAGTTCGTTGCACCTGAAAAACTAACTTCATCTTTTGAACCGAGTACAGGCGAGGAAACAACTTCCACAAAGTTGCGTACATCTTCATATTGCACGCAAACTTGCAGTACACAAGATGTGTGGTGGTTATCCTCCTGCGAGGGTGAGCCAATATTTAGAATCCCCAAGCAATACCTTCAGAGGTCTTAGCAGAAGCCGTGCCAACTTGAAGTTGTGTACCTGCGAGCTTAAAACCAGTCGGTGGAAGACATATCTTACGTATCGTGCGAATGATATCGCATGAATTTTTCTGAAGCCAACGATACATCTCCGGCTTCATTTCACCGCATCGAATATGTATGCACATTGAACATATTCCACATTGAACAGAATGGGCGTTATTGGCGACCGGTTTCGAACAAACCAGACAAGAATCCCCAGAGTGAGCAGCGGAGCCCCCATTCTCTTGAGGCTTCCTTGCAGTCGGTGCTGCATGATATCCCTTTGCAGATTTACGAGTCGTAACTATATTCAAATCTGTTGAAAATAGAATAAACTTTTATGTAATAATCTTGAAATAGCTCGAATCTCCACAGCAATATCAAAATATCGTAAGAAGCAAACGTCCACGTTATTTTTGTAAACGACCTGACAGCCTGCTTGAGTTTACGTTGCTTCCTGTTTGCCGATGATTCTGAGATCCTAGGAACCGACAGTCGGGATACGCTCATCTCTGATTTAGAAAAAGTAATCGAGTGAACAAAAACATGGGACTTGCCACTAAACTTGGTGAAGAGCTGCGTTTTGACGACTGATTTAGCGACAACCCATCTTGAAGTCGGCGAAGGAAATATCAGAATAGCGGCTGCTCAGAAAGCGAAGGATCTTGGCATTATATAACAGGCGATTTTAAATGGGTTACTCGATGTGCCGAAGTTGCAAACAAGGCTCGCAGAGAATTGTTCTGACTTCGCTCAGCGTTATCTTGCCGAAAACCTTCAATCGTCATTCCCTTATACAAAGTATTCTTGCGGCCTCACTTGGAATGATGCGTTCAATCCTAGGCACCGTACTTTAAAAAGGATATAGCATGTCTCGAAAGGGTCCAGCGCCTTGCGACTAGGATGCTTGAGGGTCAGACAGGTAAAACTTATGAGGCTAGACTCAAGGACCTCGGTTTGTTCTCACTAAAGAGATGGCGGCTGCGAGGTGACCTAATAGAAGCCTTCAAGATTCTAAAGGGTCTTACAGGTGATAATATTACTGAAATCCTTAAACTTGCACCTAAACAGCTACAAGGGGTAATTCCATGAAACTACTTAAGAGTAGGCCTCAGGTTGCTGGCACGTGAGCACTTTTTCAGCAACCGTGTGGTCAACTTCTGGAACAAGCTTCCAGATTGTATAGTAAGCCTCCCAAATGTGTTGAGCTTTAAAAGGGAATTAGACGTTAAATGGTCTATCATATTTCCGCATATTGTCTAATAAAAAAACTTTAAAAAAAACAAAAAAACGTATTTTCACATTTTTATCATATCTGTCTAGGCCTGGACAACCTGACAGTAAATTAGCCCACATGCAGTCTATGACTGTGTTTCACTTTACCTCAACTAGGCTAGTGATTTCATACACCACACATTGTTCAAGCATATTATTGCATTGTTTCCTGAATAGCTGACCTCTCACCGTGCTGGTGAAGAGAAACCCTACCTTACTTTCCAGATATTCGGAAACAAGAACGTGTGAAAAGTACGAAATGTATACTCAATAGCGAAGTGCCGGGTGCTCAACCGCATACCGTCGAAGGAAATCTGGGCGCGTGATTGGCTTTTATCCACCTTCAGCCC
>JACCGJ010022316.1:0-14466 GCA_013407085.1 Atriophallophorus winterbourni
CCATAGGGCGGATCTGTCAACCGAGTCAAAGGCGGCTCTGATATCCAGAACACCACAATGGTAGGTCGCTGATACAGGTGACGGTGTTCTAGCAACTGTCGCAGAACGAAGATCTGGTCTACACATCCGCGCCCTGGTCGGAAGCCAGCTTGCTCTTCGCGAGAAGTGCACTCACGAATCGGGGTAAGTCTGCGAAGGAGGATGGCGACCAATATCTTAGCTACCACTGGAATAAGCGAAATTCCGCGATAGTTGCAGCATTCGTTCCGCGCTCCTTTTTTATGGACTGGTATTACTAGCGATTCACCCCAGGAGGCAGGTACCCTCTCATCCACCCAAACCTTTGAGAACAGCTCGCGCAGTTCTGCTACGACTGTCTCGCCTCCTTCCTTGAAGAATACCGCTTGGAGCTCGTCGGGGCCCGGCGCCTTGTGTCGCTTTAGTAGTTGGATCTCTCTTCGTATTTCTTCGACACTGGGCGGGGCTAGCGACACGGACCACTGCAAAGTGGATTCAGGGATGTCGGCGGTGTCTGAGGGACGGTGCTGATTAAACTGCTGAGAGAAATATTCTCTCCATCTTTCTAAACGTCGGTGAAGGCTCGTTGTGCGCGAGCCATCTTCCTCGAGGATGGTTTCACTCAGACCTTGCGGCTTAGGGCCACAGACACGAATCAATTGGTAAAGTCTCCTCATGTTGCTCATGGCTGACGCTCTTTCCATCTCCGAGGCGCGTTCTTTCCACCAAGACTCACGGTCACGTCTCAAACTATCTTTGATTAGGAGTCTAAGTCACTTCCGATCGTCCTCATACTCTAAACCACTAGGTATGGCACGGCGCTGTTCGAGTAGCATGAAGGACTCAGCAGAGACCCAGCGGTGTGACTGTTGACGAGTGACTTTGCAGCATTTCGTAGCAGAGTCATAGAGTGCTTGCTTAAAGTAGTGCCAATGACGATCCAGCTCGACCGGCCGATCTTTGGAAAGGGAACCGATAGGGTATCCCTAAATCTGGCTTTTGTCTCAGGCAGCGATAAAGCGTTTGTGTCTAGTTTGGGACGCTTTTGTTTGGGTTTGCCTCCGAATTGAAGGTTGATTGTTGCGCAAACTAAAGCGTGGTCAGAATCTACACTGGTGCTCCAGTGTGATCTGCAGTTTTTGACACTACCTCGCCACCTGTAGCTTATCGCGATGTGGTCAAGCTGCGCCCAAGTACGTTGTGATGGGGATCGCCAGGTAGCTAGTTGGCGCTTGGAATGTCTAAAATGTGTGGAGACGAGAAAGAGGCGGTGGTCGTCACAGAAGGACAACAATCTCTCTCCATTGTCTGTACGGTCATCTGACATTCCATACTTCCCTCCAAGGAAGCGCTCGGAGTGCGCTATATAACTCGGGCATTGAGATCGCCGGCAAGCACTACTATATCGCCTCTGCGTGCTTTCGTTAACAGAGAACGAAGTTCTTCGTAGAATTCGTCCTTCACCTCATCTGCCCCACAGTTCGTGGGTGCCGAGATCACGAATAAGTTACGTCTCTCGTCGCTATGCTTGTTTACTCTGCTGTAACCCTGAAATCTCGCTGCGCACAGTCTGCTATTAACGGGTATCCAATCTATGAGGGAGGTTTCCGCTTTTTGGCTTAGAATAATTCCAACACCTGCTAGGCCGGCTGAGGAAGCAACGGGATCACTGGACACACGTAAGTAGAACCTACTCCCACGAGGCATAGGAGAACTCAGTTGCAATACCGAATCCGTGTCGCGAAGACGGGTTTCCGATAGGCAACATATGTCGATACCTAGTGTCTCTAGTGAGCGGGCTAGTCCAAGATGTTGTTCTGGTTGTTGCAGGGTGCGGACATTGAACGATGCAAGCCTAATAGGGGCGCGCGGTCGGAGGAGAGCGTTGGGTATCGACACCTGTCTAAGGACAGTTGGCTGCGACGGAATGCGTCCAGCATTGATGGTCTGAAGTGCATCAGGGAGAGAGGGGGAGGGGATGATGTGTGCTTGCGAGGTGGGTTCTGGAGAATAGCTTTCGAAGGTAGGATTCGTATTGATAGCATGCGGCGTTGTCATCATCATCATAGTTGACCGTAGGCGTGATACTACCCGGTTGCCTACACCGAAGTAGGGGAGATTTCGTTTAGGGGGTCCCACCCCGAGCCTTTAGCGCGATGGCTTTACCCACAAGGCAGTGGAGCGAGAGAGGTTCGCACCTATCGGTGGCCGGTGACCGATGAAGCGGTTCATACGCCCTTTTCTGGGAATTTCCAGTTCGGAGCCCGATAACCCCGTTGGTAGGTTGGTGACAACAGTTTTTGCCTGTGAACCATACAATGTCCTTGGAGGACAAGGGGCAGTGACTTTTGAAGCGGCGAGTCACATCCGCCGCGTCGTGGTGTCATCATTGGATTTTTGTGGCTTTTTATAGGGAGAACGCTTGCCAGGCGAAAACCCACCACACCCTCAGACACCACCGCCGAACCTTTCGCTGAGCTCGGAGAACCGAGCCCACCCAGCTGGCACCAACGTGGAGGTATTTCGGCAAGCCAGCCAATAATGTTAATGTTTTACATTGTTGCTCTCAGTGGTGGCAGCATAAGCGCTAGATGAAGGAGATACATCGAGAACTGTCACCTTTTCTGGAACGCATGTATATATTCTGATCTCGCGTTCATTCTAGGTTCGCACGAAAATTTTCTGACTTAAAGATCACCACTTTTAAGTGAAAATGCTTTTCGGGCTCAAAAGTTAAGCAAGCTTCTCGCTTAGAAATGGAATATAGTTTTTACCTTTATGCTTGATGCAGCGTAGTCGGCATTAGTCAGCATTCTCTAACAATAGGTCTCTGGATCTCCCACAGGTTGCGCTTAGATTGTTGGAAGAAAGGTGAAGGATTCCTTTCGGTTCGCAGTATAATTCAGAACTACGACTTTTCGTATCATTCGATCAGACATGTGGCTATGATGACTAGAAAACGAAGAAATGGAGGTAGTATTTAATTGAGATTTATTATTATTATTATCACACAAGTCTTTACAGACGATGTGCCAACAAGTATACCATGAAGAAGGTACATGATGAAAGAAAAAAAGAGTGGGATTTTTTTGTCTGTCTGTTTACACATGCCGTTTTTGATTTTTTTGTCTTTTTGGAATAAGGGAGTGGGGAGGGTCATTGATAAACGGGAACACAAGCACGGCAGGATTCTCGCCACTGGCTCCTTTCTTGTGCCATCACACTGAGTGTTGTCAGCCACATATCTTCACGGTCCTTCGGACCCCACCCGCGTAAGCGCGATGTTCCCACGATGGCTAGTGGGGCTGTTAGACGCTTGAGGGTTTTCCGCCAGGTATTCCTTTGTCCGCCACGGCGACGTTTCCAATCAGGTCCGGCGAGAGCAAAAAGAGATAGGCGAGGAAGGCGTCGCTCATCCATACGGAGAACGTGCCCCAGCCATCTCAGCTGGCACATGGATATATGATCGGAGAGTGGCACAGAGCGATCACCGAGGACTGCCCTCCTGACGTCATCATTTTTGACTTTCTGTTGCCAGCTTAAACGAGCTATACTCCGCAGGCAGCGATGATCAAACGTCGATAATCGTTGACTATCAGCTTGTCGCAGGGTCCACGTCTCGCAGCCATACAGTAGAACTGCTCGTACGGTGGCCTGGTACACTCTGCCCTTCAAGCGTAGTCCAACATCGCGTCGGCGCCACAGATACCGTAGCCCAGCGAAAGCATGGCGTGCTCTTGCAATCCGTGCTGTGATTTCAGCTTCGATATCGCCCCCAGTGGTGATGCAGCTCCCTAGGTAGGTGAATCTGTCAGTCACTTCCAGTTTATGGTTTTCGATCGTCAAATCAAGTGTTGGGTCTGTCCAATCCTGTAGGAACACTTTCCATTTTGACGGAGAGAAGTGTAATCCATACAGCGACAACTGATCAACGAGTAGATCCAAAGCGCTTTGTATGGCGCAAGCATCCTCTCCAAGGAGAGCAATGTCGTCAGCATAGTCCAGATCCATAACTCGTCGACCGGGGAGCAGGTCGATCCCACAATTCGGTAGCTGGGCTGTTGCTGCCTGCATGACATCGTCAATCGCAAAGTTTTGTAACGTGGATCAGATGTCTGCCCTTGACTCTCAAGGGTAGGGTCTTTAGAACAACAGTCTGGCTGTACGATTTCAAAAGCAGAACTCTGATAAAAGAGGAAATTAGACGTCTCCGCACCATCGTCTGTGTTAGTTGGCGCCATCGGATGCGCAACGCAAATCTCCGTTATAGGATCTTTGGTAGTGACGTAGGTTCACGTATATAAAATTCGCTAGTTAGGTCATCTATTGCGGATGTGAAATCATCGATTTCCTAAGGCTTTCATTTCTCACCCCTCAACATGGAATGTCGTCGTTAAAAGGGTGGCCTGACACTGGCTTGGTTCAAACAGATAAAGGCGTTCACACGAATAAACTGGTCGAATTGAGGACGATTCGTCTCGCTTTGTGGGAACCGACAGATCAAACCTGACAGTGGCTACTCACTCTAAGATATATGGCTCAGAATCTACTTGCGATCTTGTTTTAGACATCTTGTATTGTTTGATCAATCTTGTATGTTCGCAAGTGGAGTGCCGAGGTGTTGTATTGCGTGACAGTGAAAGTCGTAATTAAACTCCTGCTACTGTCGCTCCACTCGTTTACAACTTCTGATTGAATGATTATTTGATGCGAGTTGAAGGCACCCCATTCCAGTTTAATGTTCTACAGGTTCTCTATTTTTTAGTTTTCGCACTTACCCCTCTATTTAAGATTTTGTCATGTCATTGTCGTATGGCAATTGAGCAATCGACACTTGCTGCCTGTGTAAGCTATCCATGATGGTCGTAATGATCATTCGGTATGCGTGAAAGTCTTTGACGTCTGCAATCTTTTTCCAAATGAATCGATATGGGCTTAATTCTGTTTTCGAAAAAAGTATCTTTGATAATTATCATCAAATAACAGACAAAATACGTTCATTCTTTCCTGAGGCGATGAAATTAAAATACCTTTTGATATGGTAAGTGTCGCATAAATTAAACCATAGTATGCAATTTCTCTTGTTAGGGACTTTATAAATGAAGGAATGTTGAGTATTGGCTAGCGGGGTCCACATTGTACTCTTACGGATGTAGCCCGTTTCAAGTTGACCTGAATTTGAGTGTTAGACAAAATTATCACAGATTCGAAAAATACACAGAAACCCGAATTTTTATTTGTATGTATGTATGAAAGCACAAGCCTGATCCAGACAAAGTGCCGCACAGTCAGAGACTGCGCGCGGGCTAAAATACTGTCAGGTTGCCCAGGCCTAGACAGTTAAGTGGAAGGAAAATAGCAATAGCAGTGAGACTCCAGCGTGCACTCGCATGCAGCTCACTACCGGTGGCAACTCAATTTTTATTTATGTCGAGTTGATAGTGCTTCTAGTGAAAGAAAACATAGCTATTCAAAAAGCTAATTGTCATGCTGTAGATGGAATTTATCATGTGTCGCGTTGCATATTCACGGATTGCTGCGCAGGAAATCAATGTTCATCCATATGACAATCGGATCGGGGTATATATTGGATCTTTACTGTGTTGCTGGCTTCTGTTCTTCTTTGCTACAATTATTACCTACTACCCCTCAAACGAATCAGCAGTTTTAAATACATAAGTCATATACGCTCTCTTAGGAATGGCACTAGAGATGTTATGCGACTAGCACTGTGGTTATATCTAAATTTTGAGCATCTACTTGTGCTCACCCATAAACCAGAGGCGTAAATATCGATCCGGATTGTGTTTTTGCGAAAAATCTATTCATTTAAATTCAATGTTTTTTCTATATTCCTCGTCGTTGACGCGGACTAGAAATTTGTTTCGACAGGTCTCACGCCTTTAGTCCTTTCAAATTTTAAGATTGATATACAAAATATCACTCGTGCTTTCTGTGTAAACGTCGATCGTTATTCACTCCACTTATTTGTTTTGTTGATGCTTGTGTGTAGGTCTTCAGACTATTCCCTTTGGGAAATATTGTGTGTTTGGGTGTTTCCGATCAACAATCGTTCTAAGCTTCCGCCCACCAGAGTCCAATGGTGCGCCTCCACCTGTGGTGAGGGCATTCATCGTCAACCTGCTCCCTGTTTATAAAAATGTCTTGTACCGTAGCTATTTCAAAATTATTGACCACTTGTGGATTGGGATATGATAGCCATATTCCTAGATTTGTGGTCTCTTTTTCCGTCGGAATATATCAAGCTCAATGATGTAGGTTGCGTAAAACATTATTTTGAGCACATGAACGTTATACACTCCATAGCACATCAGCTATACCTGAAATACTAACGTTAAAATACATTTTTTCGTTGTTGTATTCTTTGCAATATGGTTTGAATGCCCAATCAAGTTTACATTTTCTCAGCCCAATATTTACTCTCTATTTGGGTTGTTTTGTTTCATCGTTTAGACTTATGCGAGAATGTAAAACTTCCGATGTAATTGTCCTGTGAGTTCAGACATATTTACAGAACAACGTTTCATTGCAATGGTGTTCGATACATGTTATTCGGTTTCCTAGGGACGTTAAGCCTTATGCAGCGTAACCCGATTACCATGTCACATTTATCGATTTGTTGTAGTTTTTACCAGCTAACAACATCCTGAACGTCTACTGTTATTGCATTGTCGATAGCTAAGAGGGTTTGTGAATGAAGGCACGTATTTCTGTTATGTCGATGCTTAACAATCGCACGTCAGCATGTAACACATTGTCCATTTGCACCTTCCAAGTGCAAAGTTCTGTTACAAGATATTAATCCGATCGAAACAGCGCTATGCCTCAATAATGATTAACTGGCGACCGTAGACTGTTTTACCTATTTGGGAGGTTGCATTACTAGCAACGCTTGTTTAAATAAGGAGATGTTAGTCCGCATTTCCAGAGCTACGGTAGCTTTTTGTAACGTGGGTCATCTGTGGCGTCAAACAGGTTTGTCTCTAAAGTTCAAGGTTAGAGTGTATAATTTTACAGTACGCGAGGTTTCACAGTACGTATGTGAAACCTGAACACTGAGAAAAGAAGAAATTAGACGTCTGCAGGTCTTCGACAATTGCTGCCTCCGCATTATCGCTGGAGTTACTTTGCACCATCGGATACGTAACGCAACTATCAGTAATGGAATCTTTGGTAGCGACGTATATATCGAACAACAAGTTAACGTGCATAGACTTATCTGTTTTGGCCACATATTGCGAATCGGACATCATCGTTTTCCTAACGCGGTTTTGTTCGCCACTCCTAACTCGGAATGCCGTCTTTGTAAGAGTTGCCAGACTCTTGCTTGTGGTATAACATGAAGGCACAAGCCTGAACCAGGCAAAGTGCCGCACAGTCACAGACTGCACGTGGGCTAAGATACTGTCAGGTTACCCACGCCTAAACAGATATGAGGAATAAAAAAGAACAGGAAATGGTAGTGAGACTCCAGCCTGTTTCAACACGCAGCTCACTACCTCTGCCTAATCAATTTAGCACAGTGTTCGACGCACAACACAAAGTACTACACGGTTGCACATCCGTGTGCAGACTCTTGCTTGGCTCAAGCAAATGAAGGCTTTGATTGTTGAACTAGCTGCAGTTAGTGCGACCCCTCTCCCGGGTTGGGGTCCTAGATATCAAAATACACAGTGGCTTCTTACATTTGGTTATGTGGCTCAAAATCCTGTTCCGTAGCGGTCTTGTTGTCAAGTAAAGTAGCGATGAAAGCTTGTTATGATGCGTTACAGTGAAAACCCGAAACAAGATGTCATACTGATTTCCCTCTACCTGTTCACAACACTTTCTTGAATGCATTGTTGATTCAAGGTGTGGGCATCTCATCCCAGTGTGTCTGGGCCTAATCTTTTATAAGTTCTTAGCGTTTTAGGTCCCACCCTTCCCCATATCTTTTAGAATTTTTACTATGTCATCGTTGTATGGCAGTTGAGCACTTCGTACTTGTTACCGGTGTAACGCTGTCATTGATGATAATGATTATATATATAGTATTATTACCTCCGCTCTGATTTTTTTTAATTAGTTCATCTAATAACATTTCTTATTTTAGCTACCATGTCAGAAGATGTAATGGTGAATCCAGTCAGCCACAAATTTTTAGAAAAGAAAATCTTGTCGGTCGCTGACATCACGCGATGGAAATCATCCACGGCGTATCATGCAATTATGGAATTCATCGAGTCTGTGAGTCAGTGCATCAAAGGAAAGTCAATAAAAGATTTCAATTATTCCGAGGTTTGTTGTGGCTTTCTTCTGTATTTTAGGTTGTCTCTTGTATTGTGAATGTTTTACAAGAACTATGTCAGAAAATCGATGCGTTCCCACCCGAAGAGCGTTCTCAGCGATTCGGTAATAGAGCATTTCGATCATGGTTCAATTGGATGCAACAAAACCTGCCCGATTTATGTCGCAAAATTCTCCCCGTTGACTTCCTGGCTCCTGAATCTACCAGTATGTCGCTTTCGTTTTCGAGCAATATCAGCAATTCATTATTATAACAAAAATGTTCATTTGCATACATTTCCATCACACACCCCACGACTGGTTTCATGCAGTTTGCACTCATCAGGTAGGGACAGTACGATCAGGATCCGCATGCACTTGAAACAGTGGAAGAATGGTAAGCAAGTTGTGCACGCGGATCCTGATCGTACTGTCCCTACCTGATGAGTGCAAACAGCACGAAACGGGTCTTGGGGTGTATGCGACGGAAATGCATGCAAATGAGCGTTTTTGTTCATGGTTATAGGTTTTACCCCATCTACATTTGTATGGACACATGTAATTGAACAGGTTGGTCGTGCCACCCTCATACAACAGTGGCATACAAGCGCAACGTTTTTATCATTGTGATAACCTTATGGTGAAGACGATAATTTAACAAAAGTTGAGAATTTTCCTACATTCTGTGGCACTACTCTCCCGCAATTACAGCAACGTTCGCAATAACTTCTCGAAAAATCTTAATCATATTTCTTTCCCGATTGAATCCAGATTGAATCTCAGCATGATTGTTTCGATTGATGATATTACTTATCGAATCCTTTCGTTAGAAGCTACGAGGCTACGGTCGCGTTTTTTTTAATATTCTACTGAAGACGTCTGTGAACTAATCGTAGCTGTTACGAGTTTAAAAAATGTTCAGTTGCGTATAGATGCCCACGTGTCGCTATCTTTTACAGTCTCACTCAGAAA
Organism: Atriophallophorus winterbourni; assembly: GCA_013407085.1. NCBI lineage: Eukaryota > Metazoa > Platyhelminthes > Trematoda > Plagiorchiida > Microphallidae > Atriophallophorus > Atriophallophorus winterbourni. The sequence goes on from JACCGJ010022316.1 coordinate 9,277, forward strand.
AATGGCTAGTAGAAAACCGTAAATTAGCGTGTACTAGATGTTCTCATTAGCAGCTTAAAATGCTCACACACATTTGTAAGATGCCGGACTTTACCAGGTTTTCATACGGACGTTAAGAGAACAAAATACACTTATTTCTTTCTAGGGAATTGTCATTCTTCCTTATATGCTGCTGAAATAAAGGAACATCAATTATACATGACCACATATGCGGTGAAACACAAATTCCTGAATACAATTTTCAGATTTACATGTCATTTTTTGACCATCAGTTCTTCTGGGCCGTACAGTACTTTTGTGCTGTACGGCTAACATCGTGCTAAATTGATTGGCTATCAGTGGTGAGCTGCATGCTGAAACAGGCTGGCGTCTCACTACGTTTTCTATTTTCATTCTCATATCTGTCTAGGCCTGGGCAACCTGACAGTATCTCAGCCCACGTGCAGTCTCTGACTGTACGGCACTTTGCCTGGATCAGGCTTGTGCATTCATTCATTCATTCAAGGGCTGCAAATCGACCGAGCGCTGTGGGAGAGCTTGTTTCTCCTGAATAGGGCTGTTTAGTCATTTGAAACACTGTGAAGCATGAACTCATCCTGCGCCTGCGATGCTCATCTATGATCGACATCAACCGAAGGAGGCCAACAACAATTCTACCCGCGCCGTTCAACTTAAACTAGTTCGCGTAATTCACCTCTAATTATTCGGTCTACAAACAGTAATCAGTTAAACAAAGAAGATCTAATCAATGCTTACACTTTTATGTCTATCTGTATCTTGAAGATGATTCAGATCCCACCATGTACACAGCAGGATTAGGGATGGAAAGACACCGTAATTTCCACACTGCGTGGTGTCGCCGGGGTTCTCTAGCCAGCTTATCTTGCACAGTCAAGTGCAACCTACCAAGCAGCAGAGAGTTGTCGGATGTAGAATCTTTGGATTTTTAAACCGATGAGGTTCAGTTATCAGGTTTTTAAACGAAGTTTACCCCCCCAAATCCCTCCCTCAATTTAGAAGCATAGCCCATACCACTCACGAGCTTATTATTTGTGCAAGAGGCGTATAGATTTCTGCGTACTACAGATAAAATTAAATGCCTACAATCACTGTAAATATGATTAAAGAGGCTAGTCGCGCTAGCCTTATGCAACAATGACTTCGAATCTCAAGCTTTGTTCCAGATTACGATCATTTTGCAATTCTTTCAAGTTGTCTAACCGGTAGAATACTAGCTCGGCTCAGCGAACCCTGAACCCGACAAAAAGCTGATATTATAAATGCTGAGGTTCGTGTGCAAAGCAATACCTGGTATTACCGTTTTATTTGGTTTGAATGTTGCCGATGATTTTTCGCTAGTAATCACTCTTGTGTTACAATTTTCGCCAGTCAGCCAGGAGAACGCGTTTGGAGAGGTCACCGAATATTTGATGGAATCATTCGGCAATGCGACGCGGTTGGATTACGGCACTGGTCATGAATTGGCCTTCATCGCGTTCCTTTGTTGCTTGTCCAAGTTGAACGTGTTGCATCGTAGCGTGGACGCTTCAAGCAACGATCCCATTGACGACTATTCCGCCTGTGCGCTTGTAATCATGCCGGTGTATCTGAAACTTGTCCGTAAATTGCAACTCGTGTACCGTTTGGAACCCGCCGGATCGCATGGTGTTTGGTGTCTTGACGATTTTCAATTCGTCCCGTTCATTTGGGGTAGTAGCCAGCTTCTTGGTACGTTCAATGTTTGAACCTTGTCGTAAACTACACGCATCTGGGCTGACTTTGTGACTTGTCTTACCAGGTAGCAAGCAATTTCTCCCAAGTTGTATACCGGACCAACAAATCGCCGCGAGTGAGAAGGATTCCTACTTGTTGTTTTCATGTATTGATTATATATACAAAGTAAGTAATAATCGATTGTCCTTCCGAGTGTGCTCTACACACATTTTCATTGTTTATGGATACTTTCGGTGTCGAACGATTTTAATGTTTTTATTTCAAGCCCTTTATGCCATGTTTGAGGTAAATTGGTTCTCTGCGTCATCACAGAGACAGCATTACACGGGTAGCATGTTCCGATTGCTTACAAGCATGAAAAAGTAACATCCTAATAGATGAGGAAGGATGTGGCTTAATTAGCTACGGATTCTATAGGAGACTAAGCACAAGGAACTGGGATGTGCCTGCTCTTTGAAGGGAACATGCATTTAAGGAAGTTTCTTGAACGAGTAGAGCGACATCAGCACGGCAGCTTCCTTGCGGCTTTCACTGCCATGCATCGTAAACAGCTTTCCTCGTCACTCCACTTGACAACATACAAGGTTGAATAAACACTCCAAGAAGATGCTTAGTGCAAGACCGCGGTTTCGGACATATCCTGCAGCGTAACTAGCCACTGTGATATCTGACAGCGGGGATCCCGGCCAGGGAGACGTGCTGCGTCGACTTTGGAAAGGTTACTAGTAAGGGTTTTTTAGCTGCACACGCCACGTGACGGCTTAGCCACCGTACTTGCATATTATGATGTTTGCTCGGGCACAAGAACCAGTTTCTTAGCCTCTATTTTTTATCCAGTTATTAGTGGCATCAATGGCAACATGTCGAGATCGACGTAAGATCTTTATATACAACAGCTGGGTTGATGAGGAATACGGTCTGGTGATGAACTATCTGTGAATGACTACTTGTAAGTGCGAGTACATGGTCGATTAAAATCAATGGCTACAGAAGTACAGGAGAGGACTCATTCCTAGAGCTGAAAGTTTGATGCCTCCGTGTTTGATGGCTGTCACCGGCAGTCCAACGTTGCAGTCATCTTTATTCTGAAATCTCCAGCTGGAAGTCGTCTTTATCGCATATCATTTATAGTATGCGGTGCAAATTTTCATAGAGTAGTTAGTTCAAAAACCTACATGTGTAACAATATTTGCCGTAAAATGCTGTATGATTAAGTGATATACCGCAAACCGTCCATTTTATCCGGTCATATCAACCATGATAATTGCTTTGAACTAAATCGTTTTGTTAAACTATGCGGTGCCATTATCTTAACCGAAACTGCTTTGAGTTTTTCCTGAGATTGATTATTGATTATTTTTATGTGGTGTTGTTCGGGTTCACGCATGTATTATTTGTATGATCCTCCAGCCTTCCGATGTACTTTCCGGAGTATCTTACTCAGCACATGTCCTATCAATCGGTTATGCGCACTCAAAATGTATGCGGATATGTTGTGGATTGACTTTGTACGCTTGCAATCTGGTTTCGGGCTGCCCTACTTCCCCGCTTTGGGTTTTGATCAAAGTAGATTTTTGTTTAAAGTCAGATTTTATTAATAAGTAGCCCGGAAGCCCGGTTTTTCGGCGAAGCAGAGCAAGCATTCGCTAAGAAAGTTTTTCCCTATTGAATAAAGCGCGTGATATGACTTCTTGTTTTCTTTGAGTGAATTTTCGGAGGATTTTTTCTCGTCATCGTCTCAGTATCTTAGCCCACGTGCAGTTTCTGACTGTGTGGCACTTTGCCTGGGTCAGGCTTGTGCTTTCACGTCAAACACACATCCTATACTTGTGAAGCGAAGCCATAAAAACAGTCCGTTTAAGATCTATGGGATCTGTCTTGCGCAATACAATGATGACGAATATCCTTGCATAGTCCGTGTATTCAATAAAATTACTCGAATGTTTAACTTGAAACTCTCATCTAATTGCTTTCGCCTGTAATTGACCCACTTTTGTTGATTCGCTAACCTGTTTGTATTTACCGTAGGATTCTCTTTTTGATACGAAGTGCTAATCCATCGTTTATTGGGATGCATCTCTCGTAACGAATTCGTACCATCAGATACCTTTGCTGCTACCCTCCTAATGAAACAAATCGATTATCGTCTCCTTGCAACATATTTACAAGGCGTAATTGACTTGAGAATTCTTCTACTCAGCAACTGTTGTACAGCTAACAAAGAAAGTCTTCTCATAAATGTCTTTCCTGTTCAACTGGTATGATTTTGTGTGGTGCTCATGAATTTTTGTGACGTTCTCTATGCCTTCATTACGATGTTCTCTCATGTTTCCAGGTGAAAACCGGTCCTTTTGCTGAACACTCGCATACTCTGTACAGCATTAGTGAAGTGCCCTACTGGGAGAAAGTCTTCACCGGTCTTATAAAGATGTACAAGGGCGAAGTGAGTTGCTTTATCTGACATGGCGTTTTGAAATTAACTTGCAACCAGCCTGGAAGCCCAGCATCGAATATGTTGTTCATGAACTATAATTTTAATGTAACAACCTCCATAACAAGTAGTAATACATTATTCAATGCTAGTACACGAATTTCATCATTGATCGTTGTTGGATAAAAGTCATTCAAGTCTGAGAGAATAATGTAGCCGCTGTGAGGTGTTGAGTATACCGCTGTCACATTGGTTCTAGCTTTTTCTCTTCCTTATCACCGTGGCCTTATGTGTGCGGAAATTCAAAAACACTCACTTTGAGCTGTTTATATGTGAATTTACTGGATCTGGATATTTCTTAGCAATTCCTTATATCTGTATTGTCTATTTAATGTCAAGCTATTCTTGTCTATGTGGAGAGCAGAGGTGTAATTGTGTATTTTTTCGACGGATCCTAGAACTGCGGCACACTTATAGACAGCCGACGATAGCCATCTTTTTAGACTTCAAAGGAAAATTTGATTCCGTCGATCGAAATGTCATGTTTGACACTTTGCTGTGCAAAGGCGTTTCGCAAAAGTATGTCAACATACTACGTGCACTTTATGCTCATACATCCGGATGCGTTAGGGTTTACAACGAAGTCTCACCCAAATTCCACACCACAAGTGGCGTCCGACAAGGATGCCCGATTTCTCCGTTTTTGTTCAATTTTGTAATTGATGCAATTATGGAATTGTGTAACGATGGTGCCCCAGATTTCGGAGTTCACATAATGTCGGGCGTCAAGCTTCTCGACTTGGATTATGCTGGTGTGCAATCGTGCAGCATTTCTGTGCTGTATGGCTAACATCGTGCTAAATTGATTGGCCATCGGTGGTGAGCTGCATGCTGAAACAGGCTGGAGTCTCACTACCATTTCTATTTCCTTTCTCATATCTGTCTAGGCCTGGGCAACCTGACAGTATCTTAGCCCACGTGCAGTCTCTGACTGTACGGCACTTTGCCTGGATCAGGCTTGTGCT
>JACCGJ010022318.1:0-16252 GCA_013407085.1 Atriophallophorus winterbourni
AGTGAACGAGGTATTTATTTACTCACTCGATATGATGACAAGCTTTATAGCCTAAACATTTTGAAGGCAATGACCAAATTAAAGCCCACGATAAGGCAATTATTGCTTCTTCCCAAGAGCAGACCCACTCGGATCTGCTTGCATGTCGGCATGCAAAGAGTTTGGGGTTACAATCAGCAAGAACAAAACAAAATTCCATGGTGATGTGACGTGTTAGCCTTCCAACTATCATTATGAACTGGTTCATCATTTTACACATAGTGACATAACTAGTGTCGATGAGCTATTGCTAGACACAAAGATTGATAAACGGGTTTGTCGAGCAGTGCCTATATCATCTAGTTTGAACTCCCATTTCTGGTTAAACCGCAACTTGACGGCGAAGATGAAGATGATGTTATTCAGCGCGTGAAGTAGTAACAGTTTTACGACAGTACAACCTGGAAGATTGATGAAGACACGTACGGAAATTGAATGGTTTCTATTTAATGAATATCCGCAATATCTTAGTATATCGTGGATGGAGCATTTTCATCTTACTAAGACAGCACCGTCTATGCTGACTGGGTTATCAGTACAGATTGGAACACGATCTTCCTTCAAAGAATCTAAACTATCGTGCAAATACATTTGTAAAAAAGATATCAAAGTTCTTGGCGTTGATCCTACGATTTAGGAAGAACAAGTTGTTGATAGCTCATGTTGGAGGCACTATGTAAATCCTTATCTCAAAGCTGGGGTTGCAGAGACACTGCTCTCGAATACTGAACGTCGATTACGCCATCAGCGCGTAACTTCCGCCGATTGACTGAGCAGTGTCCATTTCAGTGAGCGCAGCGTGAGGGATTATTCCTCTTAGATCGGACTGTTCTGTCAAATGAAACAGACATGCGGTCGTGATGTATATCAGGGTCGGCATCTACCGAAGAAAACAAACAGCAGCACATTCGCCAAAAAAACAATAATTCAATTCTTTTACATAATAATTGCTGTCGAAAAAGTAGCAAAATAATTATGGCTATATTAATTTATACTTGAATGCCACTGTTACATATTGTTCGTATAACGAACCGCGGTGTTCAAACATAGAACCACATCGTGATTCCTCTTCAAGCGCTCATGGCACTCATGGATGACTAAAGTGATGTTTTGCTCATCTACCCCGGTTACTGTATGCCTGCCTTCATCAGATGGATACAGTGAAATTAGTTTCAATGAGCCTTAAAACAGTGGATAAGTGGTAAACAAAGTTATACTTGGAGGCCACTGTTACATATGGGTCGTAAAACGAACCACGGTGTTTAAACACGGAATTACATAGTGATTCCTGGCCAAGAACTTAAGGCGCCCATTGATGACAAAAGTACGTGCGGAGGATGTGAACAACATATTACGGTTATAATTACACTTGTTGCGCTGTATATCAGGACATGGGGTATCTTGTATTGCGAGTGTTTTAAAATTTCCATACTAAAATTTTGAAATTCTGAATGCCTTTGGCAGGTTTTAATCTAATAAAAGTTCGCCTCATATTCAGCACATTTATCCCAATTCGATGAATATTTAGGTTTGCATAAGATAAATTTTCACTATTAGTTGTAGTTCGTGTTTCGATATAAATGAAAATTGTTCATTAAAGCACAGTTGGTGGCTCAATATCTTGAGTAAAATTGAGTAAATTCGATGAGTCCACTCTGCTTTCAGACGTACGCAACCTGAAAACCATTCGATAAAAAATCGTGCTTTTATTCAAAATCGTAGTAGCTTTTATAGTCCACACTGCTTCATAAAACATTTCCGGTAGAACAAAAAATTTTGATTTTCAATAAAGCTATCGACGTTGAGGTAAAAAGAGTGTGGAAATAGGGTTGAAAATCGTAAGGATAAACATAACGAATTAGTCCCGATTCATGGTGTGAGGGTGTGTCATGTTTTATTTGAATGTAGAGGTAATGTTAGGATTAGTTCGCTTATAAGCATAGAGTTTCGAATCAAATATACTTGCGAAAAGAGCCTGTTTGCTGATCACAAATATATGAAGGCAAATAAGCAGCATTGTTATGCGTTTTGTGAACGAAATGTATGCAATGCACGATTTAAAAAGAGATTATACTTCTGAACTATCTATAATATTTAGAGTCTTAGCTAGTCGTCCGTTATCTAAGATAAGATAAACGACTATTAACTGCCGGCACTATCCGTGGTGATGGCTGCATTCTGTATATCCCAAACTCCAGATCGAAATGGCGTAAATTATTTCTGTTCAGTGCATGCTTGTTACATTCGAAAATTGCGAATTTACACTTTGGTAAAAGCCACCGGATTAGATGTATTTAAACCGCAAATTGACGATTAGTTGGAAGCTAACCCCTATATTGCCACAAAAGTTGGACCATTTCTCCAGCATAGCACATCCATGAAGACCGATTAAAAAATATTCGGATGTACATCACCTTTGCATTATGGTCTCATGCTGTGCAACTTTTCAAATATCAAAACAGTCCTATTTTGGAGTGACCATCTCTCCCACAGCGTCAGTTCCAGACAGGGAGCGTGGATGCGTTCAACAGCCAAGAGCTGTACATGCTTTGCACCATCTTGCACGTGACGATATACACAGCGCTTCTAATGTGTGCGATCAAGAGCAAGTTTTTACCAATTCTAAATACCAATAACGTGAGCTTTGTTATTTCGTTTGCAAACGTCTTTGTACCGAAAATGCGGTTTGCCCAAAGGTAGAGTTGATGATTTCAACTCACCATAGAATAGATCTTTTGGAATACGATCATTTTTGATTCTAAACACATTGCCCACCCATCGTAGGTTGTGCTGTCGTAGTAGACATGCTTCATGCGTATATATGGTGGTATATATATTGTAAACTGCGGTTACATTTTTAAATATAATAATTTTGGACCATAAATTTACAATCTTGAATACAAAAAATAATCGCGAGAAATAGTTTCAGTACCAGCTTAATTCCCAACGATGCAATGTGACTTCATCCACCGAGGACGTTGAAGTCTGATTCCAAAAGAGCAATTACTCGATTGTATGAATTTAAATTCGATCAAACTTATCATGTAAATGACCAAATGTAACCGCAGTAATGTTGTAGAAACTTGTTTATTACAAGAAACTTACTTCAGGCTTGCTCAATAAAAATACCGTAAATGAGGGGAGAATGACACAACACCTTAAACTAATCCCTTTCATTTTTATGCCCATACACGAAATGTGATTGGCTGATTATGTGAACCAGGCGAAATGCTCCAATAAGAATTGAAGGATTTCAATGTAGTGGTGTTTAAACTTTACGTGTTCCATATTTTTAATTTTTAAAGAAAATGTTTCCTCTTTACATATTGAAAATATTTTTGTTTGGAAACGTGGTGTCATATTCAACTGCGGAACATTAAGTATTGCTTTCAGATGCTCGCCAACAATCAGGAAACACTGCCGATCGACTGAGGAGCGCCTATCGTTTCGATCATTGCTGCAGAGATTGTAAAACCAGCACAGAACTACAAGGTCATTCAAGATAGTATGTTGTATGATTTACTTATGCGCTTGCGTTTTACATCTATGGCAGATATCAACGGACGTAGACCAACAACAATAGGATAAAACAGACTTCATCTTTAGTAGAACAATCAAATTTGATGGAGTGCGCAATTTTCACAGCAGATGACTCACAAACTATAATAACTACACATCATTCTTTTACGTTTTAGAAGCTGCAAAAAAGGAATTTCGCGCACGATCAACCATTAATTTTACTTCATCTTTTATTTGATCACTGAGCACCATACTTGAACCGAGGTATTTGGAGACTGGGACATACTCGATGGGACAGCCATGGACCTTCAGGTGATGGATGCTTGTTAACGGTATACAAAACGCCTTGGATTTTGCTACGTTGATGTCGAGATCGACCTTCGTAGCAGTGCTGCTGATGCAGTAAAATGTTCCTCGAAGCATTTCGGGATCTTTGCAGAAAACAACTACATAATTAGCCTAGTCGCGATCGGAGATCAAGATATCCGTTGAAACTTGAACTCCATGATAGTAAGTTAACGCCAGGTTTATAATGCAATCTACGACATAGTTGAACAGAACAATCGATAAGGGACAATTTTGACTGACATCTGTGTGAAAACTGTATCCGCTAGATTATTCACCGGGAAGCCGCAGCTCTGAACAGAGGCAGTAATTACTCTACTGATAGATGAGGGGCGATTCAATAACAGATTAAAATGCTCAACCCAGCTATATATCTTGTCATTAAGGCGATATTATAGCTCTCGCGTCCAATCTCAAAGATTCGTGCTAAAACTACAGCTTCCAGCTGCGGCGCGAATCAGGCGAAACCGTTTTCCAAAGTCTGATATGCCGACGGCATCTTCCATTTCAGTTTCAGTTACTGTCAAGTATAACTGACAATCCTTACGGACGGATCATGTAGCAGCTCACATAAGTAGTCGGTAATCAAAAGCACTATTCATTCTGGCATATCTTGCATAGGTAGAGAGCTTGATAAACTGTTCTGAGAGATCTATTCTCGACAGTGGCGGGAAACGATGCCTCGGAATTTTAATGCCGCACTCTGAGTAGCAGCCTTCAGTCTGGAGCACTGTTGTTTAACTGGTGCATCAATCCCATCCAAGTGCTCAGCAATATAATCAATGAAGTTCTCACGTTGCTCCAGCGTGTCTGCAAACTGCTAAGCTCATAAACTTACTATGAGTTTCCATTTGGCGGCTTAGATGTTGAAGTCAGCGCTTTGCGCGAACAAGAGGGTGGTCAGTGCAGCTTGCGTTCCCTGATTCGACCTCACGATGGGACCTGCAGCCCAGCACTGAGTACATCACGCGTGTACGAATTAGGATATAATCTATCCGATTGGACGTTTTCCATCATTCGAGTATCATGTTATCAAGTGTTTCCTAGGTGCTGGCATTTAGTGTTGCAGACACACAAGTGATCGTCGACTGCAAACTCAATTAATCGATGGGCGCTCTCGCAGTGGTGATGTAGGCCAAATCTTCCTAAGATTCGATATGCTGCAGCATCTGGGGATCCAGTACGTGCTTTGCAATTTTCGGCCACAAACAATATGCCGTTCCCAGTTACTCCATCACGGGAGAATTAAAGCTAGTTATAAAAGTGGTCTTTTGTATTTCGATAGGGGGATAACGTTGAGGTATAAACCGAAACGATGGTAACATTGAAAGAATGCTCCTAACCGATAAAAATTGGTTTTCATCCAAGCGTCACGGTGATTTTCGCGCGAAGGAAGCCAATGATCATTGGTTATTGTTTACATTATGGGGAATCGGCGGAGCAATTCGTAGCAATATGCTACTCATGAGAATCGTATTATTTCGGATTTCAGAAATTGCCCATTTAAAGGTAGTACTCGGCATGAGTTTCGTTCTGATTAGAGTACAACCGCAGTGCATATCCATGCACGGATGCGGATTTTAGCCCGTGACAGTTTTAGTATAAAGCCGATGCGTCATTCATTTCGCTACCTCACGTTACTTGTGAGTAGACTAAAAGAAAGAAATTACAACACTCGAAAACCCTTATTGTTGAACACTTATTACTTAAAAAAATATTGTGAATGTTCATCAATTTTGTATTCAAAAACAACATGGAGTTTAAATTGCAAATACTGGTAAATGAAAGCCTTTCAATTCAAAGATTCGAAAAAATAGTCTAGAGCCGGACGTATATCCGTCAGAAAATTCCATCCATTTCAAAATGCATCAAATACCCGGGCACCGAATTACCTTATTTCTGCTGTGGTATTGTTATAACTGTGGGGTATTGCACTAGCACAGCGGTCAGTCAGAAAACACAACCGAACTCGAACTCGTGTATTGGCCGAATGCATGAATAACACAAAGTTGTACAGTGAACGATAATCACAATATGCACGAACTATCGATCTTGATTGATGATTAATCGATAGTTCGTTCACTGTCAATAATCGATTCACGATAAACGATTAATGTGGTGCACGCGAGGCATGGCACGTTCGCTGCTCCGCAGCACCTCCTTTTTCCGAGGTCTGTTCACGTATGGTCGATTTTCAGCCGATTCACAGGGTATCGCATGCGTTGCGATCTTCTTAATGGTTCGCTCGTGTTGGCATTCGGCTCCGTTATCGGCTCTGTGTCTTGTGATGCGGACTGTGTCAAGCCAAACGTGTCTAGTAATACGTGTAATGGCATTTCACAAAATATTCAGTCTGGTTTTCAGTGGACTTCGTCTGGCGGCTTCTGATATGATTGGCGATGGGGTGCGGAACAATTTTTTTCACTTAGCAAAGGATGTCAGTGCCAATGGAATTCGTACAAGAATTGCTTAATCAACAGAAGCAGATGTTTGAAGAGTTAATACAACGAATGGTATTCCAAACAATTAACAGTCCAAGTTCGGGAAAATCAAGTGTGAGTCTACTGCAAAGAATGTCAGTACCGCTGGATCTTTTACAAGAATTATTCAACAGTCAGCTGATGTTCATAGAGGAATTTGCAGTTCATCAAATAAACAGTTCAAGTTTAGAAGAATCTGTCAAAAATTCAGCGAGAAACTTCAAAGAAGTTCAGTTTCATACAGTTAATGGAGTCACAATTGGTGCATTGAAGTCGAAAATTCACACAGAAAATGCTTCCACAAAACACGAGCTGTACTCTCCTGGAAATTATGAGTTTCAAGAAAAAGTTGTATCAAAGTTGGAATCCGACCCCGAAATGAAGTAAAAATAGCATAAACTAAAATCGTTCATATTCGCGGTTGATTGGGCCGGCATACGATAAAATGTCATCATCTGATGCTTTGTTTATTTTGAGAAAATTGTACCGAATGTTGAAAAGAGATGATCTTTCGCCAAACATGACGTTGAGCATGCTAACTGTCTCTCCGAATGTGAAATCTCTTGGAGTTTTAGGGAGAATGAAGTTGCAATATTGTGAAGATTCACAAGATTCAAGATTCTGTAGGGCCAAGATTTTGCATCAATAATATGACTCTTGCGTGTTCGTCCAATTCAGAACCATCAACAAGAAATATATCTTCATAACGCGCGCACACCATGCTTTGAAAGTGATACCGCAGTTCGGGTCATAATTGAATTCTTGGATGCTCTTTGCCAATGTTTCTTTTAAATGCGGTTCTGGATGTTCTTGAGTAATCAAATTAAGTTTCGACAAGAAAGCATCAAATAGTTTTATTTGGCGTTTCTCCGATTCTCTGATGAAACGAACGATTTCTTCATTCAGGCTCATCCCGCAACTGTTTTGAAAGTTTATCCCCGTCGCCAATTGTTATAACTGTGGGGTGTTTCACTGGCCCAGCCGTCAGTCAGAAAACACAACCGAACTCGTGTATTGGCCGAATGAATGAATAACACAAAGTTGTACAGTGAATGATAATCACAATATGCACGAACTATCGATCTTGATTGATGATTAATCGATAGTTCGTTCAGTGTCAATATTCGATTCACGATTAACGATTAAATGTGGTGCACTCGAGGCATGCCACGTTCGCTGCTCCGCAGCAGTTATTCACGCTTTGGGCACCGAATTTGTTTGCGTTCCAAAGCCGTGATCGCAGTCGCCCTGCATTTTTGGGGCTTTAATATATTTGGTGGCTGTCGTACAACGCAATTCGGTCGTTCATTAGCGGAAAGCAATCTTCTACGTTGCTGATTGGCTCACAAAATTTTTGGCGATGTTGAAAATAAAAAATCTAATCGCGAGAAATATTCTCAGTAACATCTTAATTCCCAACGATGTATCCTCATCCGCTGGAGACATTGAAGTCTGCTTCCAAAAGAGCAATTACTCGATTGTATGAAATTAACTTCGATCAAAAGTATCACGTGAATGACTACACGTGACCGCGGTAATGTTTTAGAAAGTGGTTCATTACACGAAACTTACTTCAGTCTCCCCGAATAAAAATACCGTCGTGTGTAAATAAGAGGAGAATGACACAAAACCTGAACCCAACACCTTTCATTTTTTGCCCGTACACAAAATGTGATTGGCTGATTCCGTTAACCAGGCGTATCGCTCCAATATGAATTGAAGAGTTTGAACGGTGTGGTGTTTTAATTTCAATTGTTCCATTTTTAATTTTTTATAGAATTTATATCAATTTACATATTTTGAATTTTATTTTGAAATGTGGCGTCCTTTTTACCTTCGGAACATTAGGTGCTGTTCACAGCTACTGAACCTGAAAGCTCGGCAACACTCAGGGAACACTGCCGATCGACTGAGGCGTGCCAATCGTTATGATTATTGCTGCAAAGATTCTAAAACCTGGATAGAACTACATAGTCCAGCACTGAGTACATTACGCATGTGTGAATAAAAATATAATCTATCGGATTGGACGTTGCACACGTATTGAAAGAGCAAAACGTGGTGGTCGCTTTGACGGTGATACATTACAAGGAAATGTAACGGAACAGTTATCGGAATTGGAGTCCGGTGATTAGGGTGAATTAAGCAGATTGAAGTCTTCCATAATCAGTAATTTGGAATCGCGCTGCTATCTAACGTACTACAATGCTTTCAAGAAACTCTCTTTATGTGCATCAGATGATTGTGTTAAACGGTAAACTACACCAAAGATGCAACTGCTTTCTGAGTCTCTTTTCAAGTTCCATTATATACATTTTTTACAGATCGCGATAAATGTCTATAATTACCAAGCTGCCTGAACGTTCATGGTTACAAACGCGTACCTCCCCACCTGTTCTTAAGCGGTCTCTCTGAAACGGGGTCATGTTCCGAATAAAGAGCTCGCTCAAGTAAGGTTGGAACTATACCTCAGTTACTACTATGACGTCAACGAATGCTCAGCACAGAGAACTTTTATTTCATCTAGTATGTTAATCGGGATTTGTGCGTTGGAAGATAGGCAAGTGATTTTGGTTTTCGTATACAGTGATGGAGCAGAAAGCTCGTATATTTATCCGACTATTCAAGAGTCGGACATTGATTGTTTTTATGAATTGTCCACAATATTCTCGCCCGTGTCTCGTCTGATGAAAGTTGTGGTTCATTAACAATTTCAGTGGTAGAACATCTGGCGTCCTTCTCTCATTCTGACTCCGAGAGATTTCTGTATTTTTATTTCCCAGGTGGCCCCCAAATGCTTCCATCTCCTTTCAATCAAAAAATGTTATTTTTAGAGTTTTCGACTCGTCGACTGTATAGACTGCCACTACAATAATGCCCCAAGAATGTTGGAGAAACACAACAGGAGATGGAAGATTTACGCGGTAGCCAAAGGTGCACGAAGGTACAGTGGAAGTAATCACGGAACACGAATCAACGAAAAGTGAGTTATCAAGGGCAATTGTTATGTACAGTAAAACAATGTTGTTAAACAGCCCGCTTCTAAGAAGTCTGGTCAGAGGAGACTTTTGATCAGGAATTGAGAACTGGCTGACGATGTCAGGTCGTTCTAGGCTGGAACATAGTCTCTCAGCAACCAGTAACTTTGAAGTCAGCCAAGGCACTTGATTTGCGTGGGTCGATTGTCGCTGGTGAACAGGGTAGCATACACGAAAACCGATAAGTACTAAGCCGAGTCACGTCTCACATGGAGTGAACGTGCTGCCGGAGCCGAATCACATGGGGTGAACGTGCTGCTAGCGGGAATCGCCAGTCGGGAATGGTCTTAGTATTCAATTCAATTCAATTCCATTTTAATGGTCTAAAAAACCAAAAAACCACAGAATAATATGGCAACAACGAATAATATAACAAGCAAAGATGGAATTAGGTTGCTTACTGAGCAGCGCCGGAAGGCAATTAACACTATTCGGCACCAAGAGCGCGCTCAAAGACGGGGTCATGAGGGCCAGTTGTATGACCCAGGCAATTGCTGAAGAACTAAACAATGTGTGATATTTGTCCCTAGGCAAAAGGACTTCATTTATTTTCTGTTTGCAACAGCATATATCGTTTTGTTTCGTTATTTTGTATAATACACTGTATGTAAAACTTCAAACTCATTTTTCTCAAATGTTGAAGTTCAGTCTCGCTGTACATTTTGCTTTTGCACATTTTTGTAGTAAACCTTGAGATAAGAAGATCCAAATGAGTAAGTGTATGTAAAACGTGCCAAGGAGTGCAATAAAAGTGCTTGAACAGTGTATCTTTCTTATTTTTGGACCTATGCTGGTTGTATTTGCGCTTTTTCTTTCGCAAACCTTTTATGAATACTTTTATCGCGTGCACAGCTACCCAAACACAAATGACTTATGTCTCTTGCATTTTGTGCATCCTATACACTCCAAAAATCAGGTGAAACACTTGCATTCATTCTTAACCTTTTTCCTTGCCCACACTAGGATGAGCAAATTAAGTGTTTTTGTCAAAAAAATATTTGTATAAAAATACTTACCAGACCTATGTTTTACAAGGAAATCATATAAAATTTAAAACAATAATACACCTTCATATCAACAAACAGCACACTGAATTTTAAAGAATTCCATTGAATACGTTTTGAGATACAAAATTAAACGTAACATCATCATTTTCCCATGCTGCTAGCCACCTTGAGGATTGCTGATTTTCCTACGTATTAGATTTTAGAGCTGTTGTCATCAATTCCTGTTAACATAAAAGAGTCCATTTTGAGTCTTGTTAATGGAGGTGTTCTTTTTGAGCCAGTAATTCGTATTCCATAGAAAATAGGCAGTCTGCTATACGGTTGGTTGTCAAACGTATTAAGGATTGGGGAATGTGTCCAGAGGGAATATTAGAGACCCTGCGCTTCACAACTTTCTGTTAGCTGGAGCCGTATAATGAGATCTAAAAATCTCACTCGCTATTGATGGCTTTTCTAAACACTGAGCTCTTCATTTTTCTTCATGCTTTTTGACTAAATTGTCTCTCCAACTTTCACCGAGCCACAGATTTGAAGAGGTTTATCTACGCACTCATTCAAATCCAAGCTGAGATACGTAGCACAGTGCGCTGCAAATTTTGCGAAAACACAGAGTTCATCATTTTTAACTGATCGAAAATGTTTTGTGAGCACATCCCTTCTAGAAATTCTGATGTTCATAATCAATACAAGAATTCATAATACAACATGACTCTGTGATGTAGAATATAGAAAATATACTTGACCGCATTTATTGACCCGTCGAGATATTTGTCGCAAAATAGATTGAAAAAGAGTGTTTTGAAATTACCATGAGCTTAATGAAGATGGAAAATTGGAGTTATTTCACTCAGGTTTTTTGGCGGTGGATCAAACGGAACTAATATCAATCACAACGTATACATTCTGATAATGTACTGATTGAATAGAAACACACATTTCAACACAAACGGACATACAACTTTAACGTAATCAAACACCACAGAAGAATTTTAAAACAGAACAAGTGAACAGCGTGCAGATACTATTCACCTCGTGTACAAGTTTTTTTGGCAAAATGAACAAGATTATTTGAATAAAAATACAACGATGAAAACATCACTATATTCGCTCCCTAGAGCGTTAAAAGAGATTGGAGCCCTCGAAGAGAGAAAAATTGAACTGATTTGTTTGCAAGGTCAATAAGCCAGCTGACTTTGCGACCGAATCGAGTATTTTGAACTAGGGACGTTTAGTCGAAACATGAAAAGGTATTATCGCAAGATTCTATCCATGAGCCGTGATCTTGGTTCAATATCAAGAGTGGTTTCTTGTTACGAGCTGGTTCCACGAAAGCAGAGTTAAAACAATCTCAAAAAATCGCACCGAAAGTATAACCTTCAGCTTTTATTTGTTTCCGCTGGATGAAGGCTTAGTCAAATTTTGAAGATCCGTATGCATGTTTGACAAGATAAATCGAACAGTGAAAAATTGACAAATAACACGAATGCCGAGATGAAAGAGACAATGAGTAACTTTTTAAGTGAATGACACGATGGATATAAAAAAATTACCCAATAAGTTAAGATGGGATTTGGAATAGATATCCGTCGATATTTGAGAGATGAGATGCCGTGATACTACTGTAATTCAATGCCATGCTGCTAAGCCTCTGCGCGAAGCTTGAATTCAAAGTTCGATCGACTGATCGCGGTTGTAGTAGAAAGAAAGCAAACCGGTAGATGATAAAATCGTTTACAAGATATGGCCTGAAGCTGTTCGCAAAGTTTTAATCATAATAGAAATGAACATGAGTGTCCAACATTCACCTCGCGTGGCAGATCAAATTCATGACATTTTATACGAAACAACATCATGACACGTACAACGTACGAATCTGGATTACTCTAGTACGCTAATGGCACGAGATACCACAGATTTGAATTCACAACATATCTATGGAAGTACTGAACATCGCAGGGTCTTACAGTACTTCTCGTGATTTAATTCAATTCAATTTAATTCAATTTTAATGGTCTAAAAAGCACATAGCTTAGCAAGAAGTACAGAATAATATGGTGAATACGAATAACATGGGTAGTGAAACAGAATGTTTTGCGTACTGAGCAGGTCTGGAATGAAGTAAAAATCCATAGGGCAGAAACATTTTTCAAAGTTCAAAGCTTTTATGGTGTAAAATATATAGGTTCAATGTTTGGATTGGTCGACATGAAATTGTCCAAATTCGATTTGAATATATCCAAGTTGGGTGAATGTGCAACATTACAGGGTAGGGCGTTCCAGGTAAAGCATACACGTACAGAATAAAAATACCTTTGACAGTTTAGTCTCGAGTCGGGAATAAGTACTGTATAGTCGTGACTCCCTATCAACGGAGAATACGATTTGCCATTTGCTCTAAACTATCAAGATTGTGTTGCTTTCATAATACATCTAATGTAACGGCCACGATTAGAATTGAAGTGTTATAAACAAGGAATTATTGTGGTGCAATACGAATCACCAATTAAAAATGTGTTGAAATTTAGATTTGACAATGCAGTATGTTTTTATGGCTATTGCAGCGTATGAAAATTGAATCATAAATCGAAAATTTCAAAATAAGTGTCAGAAGCGTGTACAGAACCTAAAATGCGAAAACGGTATTGGTAGTCAAATATAGTGCGCTACTGAAACCATTTAATTACATACACCCTAGGGATGTCGAGCCACTGCAACTCCGTCTTTCGAAAAGCAACACAGAAATTGTTATTCCTAATGAGAATTTTCGGTAGGTTCTCAAAACAGACAATTCCCTGCATCATAAATACGTACATTAGGCCCACGATGAAATATGCAGTTCATGCATGGTCGCCTTGGCTTGAAAAAGATGTTGCGACTTTGCAAATGATATACCATTGAGCTACCATACTTGTCGCCATACTCGGTCGTAAACCATACAACAAACGTATCAAAACCCTGAATTTATTCGGTTATCCTCCTCGTCGTCTCCGGGGCGATATGATTTTGGTTTACAATATTTTGAATACCGAAAATCACTATCTACAATGCTTGTTTAATCTACGCGGCTCGCGTTTTAACTGTCACGCACTCACGACTCAACTGTAGACGACATTATTTTGCTGTCCGAGTTTGCTTTACTTGGAACAATCTACCATATTCTGTCGTAAACTCACCAAATCAGCAGATTATCAATGGAAGTCTTGATGCCTTTTTGACCCTAAACCCGTGCATCGAAGAAAACTATACATCTTAACACCATGCATCTACATTTATCATCGGAACAATCGAAAACAGTTTCTGCCCTTTGAATATTTTACCTGATTTTTGAACTGCTAAGAAAGCAACCAAATCCCATGTTTTGCTTGTTATATTATTCGCTGTTCCCATATTAATCTGTGGTTTTTTGTAAAGCCATATGCTTACAAACGACCAATATATTGTGATGCTTACATCTTCTTCCCTTTACTCACTAACAAACAGTGTCAAGTGAGAATTTTCGAATGGTGTGCAGATGACCGGCTTCTGTCAGAACGCAAGATGTGTAAACGCCGAAAAAATCCTGGAGAACATTGGCAAAAACCAGATAAATTTGACTGCTGCAAAACAAGAACAAAATAAAGAATCGCACAGTATGCAAATTAATTGGATCGATAAAACGAGCCCAACTTAGTGAAACATTGAATGGAAGTGGTCGACATGAATTCGTCTGGCAAATCAGATCGAACTGACAGCCGACATCGGCATGTCGACGAATTTATGTGCATAGGGGTTTACCTAAAAAGATAAGCTTGCGATATATATACCAAGGACGGTCTAGCGTTTCCGGGAAATCGGGGTGGCCAATGTTTGACGAATAGTCCTAATGGTGTGAATGTTGATAAAATAGACGCTGGGATGAGCAATGGGGTTGTACGCGATTAAAATTGGATGACGTTTCTGGAGTTCTGTGTCAAGGTAATAATTAATAATTAATAATTAATAATTAATTAATTAATTAATTATTACTAATTATTATCATTATCTAAACTCGAGTGAACTGACATTATTAACCCATTTACAGTTTTGAATAAAGCAGGTACCGAGGAGGAACAGTATGCAATGTGAAATCTATCGCTACAAATTCATAGGATCGCCCTTGACGAAACAAGCTCAGGATGGGGAATAATTTCAACCAATCATATTACTCGATCACCCTCTACATCAGAGACACTCGATCGAACGTTATCTAGGTCATCCACATCATCCATTAACGTTTTTATTCGACACCACTCAGCGGCATTGCAAATCCCCCATTCCCATATTACCTGTCTCCGATATTTTTATTCTGTGCGTGTCAGTTTCCTTCGGAATACACTCCTCGAAACTATTGGTATTGCTCCCAGTTTCGAAACATTCATTAAAAATTTCTACACGTAGTTGTTGCATAAATATTTGACCACAACTGCGTGTTAACGAATGGTTAGTATTCAACTGAACTGTACGTGGCACAATGTAGTGGGTCAGAAGTCAACTCGCTTCGGACAGAACATTTATAACGTTGGTTTGCATCCCACAAACTGAGTATTTATATAGGAACTGTTGGCGCATACCACGTGACGTTCACACCTTCTTTGGATTATCAGTCAACTCCAGGGGCATAATGCATCTTAGATCATCAGGTCATCTCAGATCAATGAATATCTGACCACTTATCACCACTTTTCCGAACATTGTGTGATTTTCTGCCAGTTGGTTTTTCTCATGGTCATAGTCGCACCGAGGCTGTTAAAGTGACCTTAACGAGCTGATAATGAGCGCCATCTATTACGGTCTCTGTTCCCTTCAACAACATGTTTATGACTTATTTCTTTTTCGTAAACGGATATTTACTAATCAATAGTAATTGTGAAGCTATATGATTTTTGATTTTTGAATTCTTATTACCGTTTCAGATGCTTCATTCGCTCGAGAGGACAAATTTGTCAAGATCAATCACGATCACAACACAAGAAGACGCAAGTTTGTCAATTTTATGTTAGATTCATGACATGAAATGAGATGTCCTCATACTTCCTATAAGTGAATCGCTCAATCACAATGAAAGCCTTGATGTGTTCCTGCCAGATTTCCCTTTGATATGATTTGTCAAGTAATGAAGTACAAACCGTTTCTTTTCTAGCAATTGCTACACAGAGCCCGTGAGATAGAATTTGCCGAATGACATATCGCGCAATAGCTCACACTGTCCTCAAGTGCTTTCTGCTTTAAACAGCCTATCATTTAAACCATTTTCGTGCAATTCTTTCGTTCTGTAGGTTCGCATTTACTGTCGATCAACTCCTGCATTATGCCAGAGATGTTATTTCACTTCATGCCCTCTATATTATAAGTCTAACTACATTATCATGTCAATGTCCACGAATTTTCCTCAATGCATTATTATTTCTAAGGTACAAAGTGATGGTTCTACATAATAAGACAACAATTGTGCGCTGAATATTTAATGTTATTTACTCGCATCTAGATACTGATTTCCGTTAATTTTGTGCTCAATAATTTTATACAAATCTGCCATCCTAATTTCGAATGCACACTCAAAGAATATTTTTCGGTTGTATGTTCATGCACTGCCGATAGTGTTAATGCAAGTTGTTCTACATTGGAACATCTTTGGAGAAAATATCGCCATGTCTTGGCAACAGTAGGTCGATCCAAATTACCAACACTACCCTTATTTAATAGCGATCAGGAAATCAAGCTAGGACATAATTGAAGGAAGACTGATATCGCCTGCTAAATTACGCCTTCAAGGCATTACAATCTACAAAGAAACGGAACTGGAGTA
>JACCGJ010022321.1:0-16180 GCA_013407085.1 Atriophallophorus winterbourni
CTGCGGAGAAGCGCCCACTACTGCCAAAGGGTCAATCCTTTTTCTCCGTGTGGAACCTCTGATGGTCGTAGGTCTAGGAGAATGTAGTTGGAGGAGCACCGCGCTATAATCGATGCACTGCCAAAAGGTAATTTTCTTTCTTCTCTGTTTGAAATCTCTGATGATCGCGGTGCCAGGCGCTGTAGTCGTAGTAGGATAGTAGTAGGACAGCAACGCGCAATAATCGATGCTGGAAAAAAGACAAGGCAGTTTCTCCTCACCAGCACGGTGAGAGGTCAGCTGATGGAGAATCAAGAATAGGAAGATGCTCTAAAATTGCTACAGTGAATAGCGAGCAAAATGGAGGACAACCTAAGCATGGTAATCATGGGATGTAATCAAAGAATAACTTACCCCAGTCACGGTCTAAACCCTGCTTGAAAGTTGAGACGGAACTACAGGAGATAAGTTCTTCAGGGAGCTTGTTCCAGAAGTTGACCACCCTGAAGCTGAAAAAGTTTTTCCTAGAATCTAGTCGACATCGTTCCTTAGCGAGCTTGAG
This sequence comes from Atriophallophorus winterbourni, assembly GCA_013407085.1. NCBI lineage: Eukaryota > Metazoa > Platyhelminthes > Trematoda > Plagiorchiida > Microphallidae > Atriophallophorus > Atriophallophorus winterbourni. Next base: position 542 of record JACCGJ010022321.1, read on the forward strand.
TGCGTGTCCGCGAGTGCCCAGCTTAGGACTTAAGGTAAACATGTCATCTGGATTAACGCCGCTTAAGCCCTTTAAGATCTTGAAGGTTTCAATCAAATCACCTCTCAAACGACGACGCTTAAGAGAGAAAAGACCCAGAGCCCAAAGGCGATCAGCATAACTTTTCCCACGCTGCCCTCAATCATGCGTGTTGCCAGTCGCTGGACGCTTTCAAGTCGAATGATATCCTTCTGGTAGTGAGTACACCACGCCTGGACACAATATTCCAAATACGGCCTGACTAACGCCTTGTAAAGTGGCAGGAACACGTCGGGACTTCTGCTGGAAAGCACCGACTTCAACCGAAAGAGCACATTGCGTGCACGTTGCGCTGCAACAGCGCATTGGTCCTCCTATTTGAAGTCAGCTCTAACTAGAACACCCAAGTCCTTAACCCGCTGTGTGGCATCAACGCTAATAGGAGTACCTGACACCTGGACTGTGATCTTGTCGACCAGAGCAGACAAGGGTTGGCACTTATTGTGGTTCAGTGGGAGGTCCCACCGTATGGACCAGTCAATGACCCGCTCGAGGTCGTGCATCAGAGTATCTTCATTCGTTGAACCCATGAACTTCACGTCATCCGCGAAAATGAAGCACGGGCACTCCAAGATAGGCGACAAGTCATCGATAAAAATCAGAAAGAGCAGCGGACCTAGCACAGACCCCTGAGGCACCCCACTTATCACCTCCGTTTGGATCGACAACGTAGATTCTACTCGCACTCTAAAGGTCCTACCTGTCAGGAATCATTTTATCCAAGCAAGTAAACTACCCCGTATGCCTTTTGCGGCCAGCTTAGTTTCTAAAAATCTGTGGCTGACGGAATCGAAAGCCTTGCTAAAATCTAGGTAGAGCGCTTCGACCGGCTTCCCTTCATCCAACCTTTTCGTAGCAATATTGAGGAAACTCAAGAGGTTAGTCAAACAAGACCTTCCTTTCAGGAATCCATGTTGAGCTACACTAAGTAGAAAATGCTGGCAGAGATGCTGGCAGATTTTGTCGCGTATAAGTCTTTCCAATACTTTCGAGACAATGCTGGTCAGGCTGACTGGTCTATAGTTACCAAGAATCGACCTGCAACCACCTTTGTGTATTGGTACTACTATGGCTTCTTTCCACTCACGAGGAACCATTGCCGAGTGCAAACATGAATTGAAGAGCTCACATAGTGGTTCTGCAAGCACTTGGGCGAGATTTCTCAACATAATTGAGTGGATGTGATCCGGACCCTCAGCCTTGTTAGCACGAACATGAATAAGAGCTCCATACACCTCTGCCTCATTAAAGGACGAATCATCTAGTGCAGGGACACCAGATGGAAAGTTAAGCAACTCAGGTGGTGTGAGTAAAGAATTATCCTTACGCTGAACGCTACTGAAAAACTTTGAGAAGGCTGCCGCCTTAGCTAGGTCACTAGTAGCTACTTGTCCATCCTCCAGTTTTAAGTCACCGATGTTAACCCTAGTTTTTCCTTTAGATTGCGCGTAACTGTAAAACCTTTTCGGGTTGGATTTAGCATCCCTGGCTAAGGATAACTCAAACTTCTGTTTGAGCACACGCTGCATTTTAACACAAGCGTTTCGGGCGGTTCTGTAACGGACCCACGAACCAGAGGTGAGCGATAGCCTATATTGCCTCCATAAGCGATCACGTTTACGAATAGAACGACGAATGCTGGGAGACCACCTAGGTGGCCGCTGGTGTTTATTCACGCATCGCAGTGGAGCGTGCAGGTCTTGTAGCCCGTTAGAAAATTTGCAAATTCTGTCTCAGTTTTCAGTTACACTAGAATCACTCGAGAATAGAAGGTAAGATTTTGATGACTGTAAAAGTAGGCCCCAGTCAACACGCCTGAAATTAGGTCTAGGGCGCGCAAGAGGTTTGTGAAAACGCAACACCACTTCAATGAATTTGTTCATGTTCAAGTTCACGATTCATAGGGCTGAAGGTGGCTAAAAAGCAATCACGCGCCCAGATTTCTTCCGACGGTATGCGGTTGAGCACCCGGCACTTCGATATTGAGCATACAGTGCTTAGGTTTCATACGTTCTTGTTTCCGGAAATTTGGTTCTCATCCCCAGAACTGTGAGAGATCTTCGATTCAGGAAACTATGCAATAATATGCGTGAACAATGTATGTTGTATGAAATTACTGACCCCATCCATGCAAAGTGCCAAACAGTCATATTCTGCACGTGAGCTAAGATGTTAGCAGTTTGACCAGGCATAGAAATTTATGAGAGAGAAAATGGAACAATACAAATTCATGTTTTTGTTTTTGTTTAGTTTTTTTAGTTGTTTATTAGACAATGTTTGCAAACAGGGTAAGCCATTTAGCGTCTAATTCTCTCTTAAAGCCTAACATGTTAATGGGGTTTATTATACCATCTGGGAGCTTATTCAAGTGTGTAAACTGTGTAAAAAATGCAAACAAAGAATACAAGTTCATTTCGGTTCAGTTGAGTAAGCATATGACAGTAAGTGGCTAGCTAGCCAATCGATTGTCCATATTTCTTTTGGTGGTATGCAACAGAACAACGTCCACCATTTTAATCACTTCATTTATATTTTCTGGTACGAGATTAATCTGCAATACAATTGAAAACATCCACTCAACAATAGGTGAGGAGAGACATTAGTGTGTTCAAAAGGAAACATGATGTTCATACCAACTAATAAATTACGGATAAATTCAGTAAATAAAGAAGGCCACACAAAGTCAAGTCCTTCATGAAGCCCCCTACAGAAGTGTAACAATCAACGGTTGAGCGTGTTGGCGAGTTGGGATAGCTTGTTATGGTTTCATGAAGCTGCGAAGATGACTGACATATTGTGGAGATGTAAGATGTATTGGTGAATCGGAGGATGTCAGAGATTCGCCAGGTAGGTTAAGTGTACTCCCGTACACCATCTCAGCAGCTGAGCTGAGCCATTTGAAGAAGGCTGGTAGGCTGTAGTCTGTATGTGCTTTGTACCAAGTGTTCTATTCAATTCCCGAAAAAGCGTTGACCGAAATTGGGAACCTCTGTCAGTGGTAATATTGTTCGGTACGCCAAAGTTGCTGATCCGATGTTGAACGAAAGCTTTCGCAACCGTTTCTGCACTGTTATCCAGTATGGCTACAGCCAGTGGCCAACAGGTAAAACGGTCGACGCAGGTCAATATATAGGAGCAATCGTTAGAGACCGCTAATGGACCAATGATATTCAAGTGAACGTGCTAAAAGCGCTACTTAACAGGTGAAAATACACCAGGGGAACTGATGGTGTGACGTTGGACTTTGCTTTGTTGACATCGCAGGGAACTCTTGGTCCAAAGTTGAATGACTTTATGCATGTCAGACCGAAGATAACAAGAGCTTATCAGCTATCAAGTAGCGTTTACTTCGGGATATGATGAACCATGCAAATGCTCGAATACGGTGCGTCACAAATCTGATGGGAAGATTGAATGGGCTTTACCAGTAGATATGTCACAAAAAAGGTAGGAATTGAAATTAGGTATTAGAATGCGGCGGATTTTACCCGATTGTGGAGTAATGTACCGATTTATTACAGGGTCATTTTGCCCTGAACTTGCCAATTGCTCAAAATCGATTCCAGGTAGGTCGATAGCACTTAACTGAATCCGAGAGAATGTATCCGCAACTGTGTTTGACCAGCCGGAAAGATATCGAATGTCACTCGTAAATTGCGAGATATAATCCAAGTGACGTATTTATTGAGGCGAATATCGATCCGATGGTGCAGAAAGAGCAAAAGTTAAGGGCTCGTGATTGGTCCATACTGTGAAATCACGGCCTTCAAGCAAATATCTGAAATGTCGTATCGCATAATAGATAGCCAGTAACTCACGGCCGAACGTACTGCATCGAGTTTGAGCTGGTTGAAGACGACGGGAACAGAAAGCGAGTGGCTTGGTGATATTGTCCTCTTCTTGTTGGAGGACTGCGCCGATGGCTTCTTGTGATGCGTCCGTATCGAGAGACAACCGAGCATTGTGGTTCCTTGATAAATGATTCAGTGAAGTGACTTTGTTTACTGCACATTTGAGTTGTTCGAATGTTGTTATGGCTTCGTCCTTCATTTCAAATTCACGTTTCTTTTCGCGTAACAAGACAGTCAATGGTTGTGAAATCATAGCACATTATGGAATAGAGCGTCTATAATAGTTCACCAAACCCAAGAAACGTCTGACTTGACAGATGGAGCTAGGACATGGAAAATCTGGAATAGCTTATAGTTTTTTTAGGTAACGGTTTTATACCAGAACTCTCAATTCGGTGTCCGAGAATTTCGATAGAACTCACACCAAACAGACGTTTCTCGGGATTAACCACAATGCCGTAGTGGGATAGACGTTGGAATACTGCACAAAGGTTTTCAAGATGTTTAGTGGAATTTGTACCTGCGACTAGGACATCATCAATGTACACGTAGACGAAAGATAGACCGAGGAAAACTTGGTCCATGAATCTCTGGAAGGTCTGTGCAGCGTTGATTAGACCAAATAACATCCTGAAAAAATTCGAACAGACCAAATGGAGTGGTGATGGCAGTTTTGGGAATAACTTCGTCAGCTACGGGAATTTGATGATATGCCCGCACTGAATCCAACTTCGAGAACAGCGATTCTCCGTGATGAGATATTGAAAAGTCATGTATGTGCGGAATCGGATATTCATCTGCGATCGTTACACATTTTAAAGCACGATAATCACCACATAGACGCCAGCCGTCCGGTTTGTTCTTTTTGACCATGTGAAGAGGTGTGGCCCAAGGTGAGTTCGATGGATGGATTATTATGGGTTTCATCAAATGCTCGAATTCTCGTTTGGCAACTTCAATTTTGTTAGGCGCCAGTCTGCGTGGTCTACTGAAAACCGAGGGTCCACGGGTTGAAATATGCTGTTTGATGTCATGCTTCAGAGGGGTGTCACGAGCACATGGTTTAAAGATATCCGAAAATTCTCTCACGAGAGGAACGTAATTCGGTGCAGTATCTGGAATCGGGAGTCATATAGTTTGTATGGGTGAATTAGACAAATTGCGTTAATCTTTGTGACATTGTCAATGAGCCTTCGTGTACTCATGTTGACTGAAAGATTAAATTGTGAGAGGAAATTGGCTCCCATGATAGGGGTTTGAAGCCAAGAACAGTGAAAATCCATCGAGAGTTACGTCGCAGACCAAGGTCGATGGAAATTGATCGTTGGCCGTATGTGCTTATTCGAGTACCGTTCGCCGCTTGTAGGATCAATGAAGAGTGGTTTCTGTGTTTTGAGTTTGTCGGTGGGATGACGCTCAGCTCGGCTCCCGTGTCGATCAGAAAGCTCATTTTTGTTGAACCATCAGTGACGTATAATAAGCGGCTGGTGTTATTGTCAGACAGAGCTGAAGGCTTCGCGGCTCCCTTGATTTTGGTTTTGTGTTTTGAAGCTGCATGGGGTTGTTTCCACTTCGAGGACGGCTTCGACTTCTGTTTAAATGCTGTATTTGTGAAGTCGAATTGCTGATCTGAGATTTCAAATCAGATATATCTTTGTTCAAATCTGCTCAGGAAATACAAGGGTTGGACCTTGGTTGGCTGACCGTGCAGATTGATGTGTTACGAGAGATGTCGTAGACTTCATCTGCAACTTGAGCAATCTTGTCGAGGTTACTGTCGTTTTTTGTGATAACTAGAACTTTACGCAAATTGTCTGGCAAACTCTGGAACCAGATATGTCGTATAACTCGTTCGTTGACCTTTTCTGTGCCCTGTAACTGTAACAAATGGCGTAAGTGTTGTAAAGGTCAACGATCTTCCAGCTCACAGCTGGATAGGAGTTTTCGAGAGTTTTGCTCATCGGTTGAACCAATTCGAGATATAATCGCAGATTTAAGCTTATCGTAAGGATCTGTAGCGGTTGATCATAAATTAAATCAGCAACTTCTCTGACGATGGAGGTAGGGATCATTCCGAAAACGCAGTTGTGGTGTGTGCGTTGCGTTCGAACACAGTATTACTCGAATAAAACTTTGATTTGTGCCAGCCATAGACGTGGTTCTGTCGCGTCGAATACCGGTAATGTGAATTGATTGATAAAATCATCTTCCATCTTGTCTTCGTTATTTTCTACTATGGGTCATGGCGTTAATCGAATTGAATGCGTGTTCGGGCTCACCAATTTGTAGTGGATATTGAGGAATGGATTCCGAGCCGGGCGTGTATTCCAGTTATATCCACATACAATTGTTACTCCCAGACAACCACAGAAGAATAAAAACCGTGCGTAGACAAAGAGTGTATTGTAATTAATGCAAGATTAACGACGAGAATGTTTGTATTACTGTATTATTGATTACCATCGATTGAGTATGTTGATTGTTATTTGAAAACTCACCGCAACTTCTACTTCTTGGTAACTTTTCCGTATGTTACGCAACAAAGTGACTGCACTTATTCGAGAGGATAAGAAATCACACCAATTGATTCTCCTGTCAAAAATGAAACGCAACCCTAAGTTACTATACAAAATTATAAACGCGAAGCGAAAGTCAAACCAGGTATTTTTACCATCCAGAATGGTGAGAAACTCACTGAAACAACGTTGGAAACCGCAAATGCCTTGGCAATTTACTATTTTGAAGTGTTTGTGCCAAAGGTTTTAGTAGAACGTTCTGAGTATTCAATCAAAACAGGAAGCAAAACATTGTGCGATATTTCAATAAATCAAGTGATTGTCGCAAGTAATTTGCTGAAACTAAATGTAAGAAAATCCCCAGGAGCGACTGGCATTACATCGGATGTGCTCAGGTTCTGTCACCGTCAGCTTTGTGAACCGCTATCCAGCCTGTTTAACTATTTGTTGCTTAATTGAGTAGTACCAAAAATAGGAAGTCCGACGTGATAACACCTATCTTCGAAGGCGGCTGCCGATCTGACGCTGCAAATTATCGTCCCGTCACACTCTAACCTGTTATTGCTGAGGTCATGGAACGTATAGTATCGAAAAGAATGGTTGCACACTTTGAATCGATTAATTTGTTTCCGCCAGCAGAGCACGGATTTCGATCTCACCGATCCTGTCTCACAACTCTTCTTATAGCATTAGACGGTTGGACGAAGGAGTTGGATAGAAGTTCTTGCATCCAAGTCTGTTACCTAGACATTTTGAAAGCTTCCGACAAAGTCAATCATCATCTGCTTTTTCAAAAACTGATGCGTTCAGAAATATGTGAACCAATCAACTCATGGTTGTGTGACTATCTGTCAGATCGCGACGCTCAAGTTAAAGTTAACGGAGTGCTATCATAAATGTTCAAAACCACGAGTGAAGTCCCACAAGGATCTGTTTTAGGCCCGCTCCTCTATCTGTTACGCATAAACGATTTATCCCCATCGTATCTTCTAATATGGTCCTGTTCGCAGATGATATGAAAATTTGGACGCCTATTTGTTCTGCATAGGATTGTGATAAACTACAAATGGATTTGAACAGCGTGTCGAATTGGGCGGCCATGAATGACATGTCATTCAACATACAGAAATGTAAGATGCTCCATCTTGGCAAGAATGTTTCTTGGACATATCGATTGGGAACTGAAAACCTAGCATACAGCTCACTAGAAAAAGATATTGAAGTGTGGATTAGCGTTAACCTGAAAAGCACAGTGCACTGCGAGAATATATATCTACAGGCCAACAGATTGTTAGGTATAGTTCGAAGAATATTTGGGAGATTCTCTCTGGTAACTATACCAAGGATAATGAATGTCTACTCTCGCCCTACGATGGAGTATGCGGTAGAGATCTGGGCTCCTTGGCTACGAAAAGATATTGCTCTCTTCGATAAAATCTATCGTAGAGCAACAAAGTTAGTGATGGGTTTTCGCAATGTTCCGTATACCAAATGACTGCAACGTCTGAGTCTATGTGACTTTACCCAAAGGAGGATACGACGCGATATTATTCTAACCTATAAAATTGTGTCTACCGAAGGACATTCACAAAGACACTTGCTTGATGTATGTGATGGAAAAAGTGACTTACGGACACACCTAATTCTTTTACGTTCCAAGTTCCCTTATTGATTGTCGGTGCCATTTTTCGCCATACAAGCTATATTTCTTTGGAATTCCCTGCCCCAACATGTGGTGGACTGGCGATTTCAAGAGCGAAATTGGACTTGCACTTGCAAAAGAACATCATTCGTGAGCCTTAAATTTGATATCCTCTATTGCTTTTATACTATTGTAATTTTCATGTTTTATTCATACCGTAATCCTGTGGTGTTGTAAAGTATTAACTTTTTTATCCATAATTCCTTTAATCCTTGAATTCTTGAATCTTCGTACCACATTCCCGCCTGAACTGTAGAAGGTATTTTTACTCTGTCCGTGTCTGTTTTATTTGGAATAGTTTAACTTCAACTGTTGCTCACTTCACTAGCTTACATGAATTTAAAACCAAATCAGACGAATTTTATTGCCGAATTCGTTTCCGGAACACTTATATTCTGTTTAATCTACTTCCCTATATTGTTTTCTTCTTCTTCTTATACACTTCAATTTCTATTTTAGTCATCCTAGGGTTTTTGTTAAGCTTGTTGCGTTTAAGACCATTAAAAACCTTGAATTACCTTGTGTATAGACAAAAGTCTTTGGCCGACGCGTAGACCACCCGTTTCTGAGTTTGACAATTCAAAATAACGATTCGAGTTAACTACGGTTCTATTAACAAGATTATTAGACAATAAAAATGGAAAAACCTCAACTATACCGGGTTGTATAATGATGTGAGCCAAAAATGCTCAAATGTTTCAAATGACAACAATAAATTCAGCCAATGTTGATAATATAGACCGCTAAATTATAAATGCAAAGGAATAAAATTACCGTCAAAAATGTCTATCAAATACTAGACACCCAAATTGGTGTCAGAATCCAAGTGCCCAAAATGGCAATCAACTTCAACAACAATGTCCGCTAATTGCATAAATAATGAATTAAAACAAAAGGTTCACCAGATATGGAACAGATTTCTAATAAGACAATTACAAAAAGTAAGGTTTAACATCTTAATAATGAAGAAATAATAAACAAAACCAAATTCAAGTCACAAAAATCAGTATTTTATAAAAGTCGGAAGTAGAAAGGAAAAAGAAGAATATCAAAGCTACATGACACTCAACATGTCTCTTACACCTCCCGCCAAATTCTTCCATGGAGTCAAAATGTGTAATCAACTTAGCTAAAGTAACCTACAATTCGTAAAGTAAACAAAAGGATAATAGAATAAAGCAAGTGACTTTATTTAGTGGCGAGTCACACACGCCACGTCGCATCACCATCACTGGACACATGTGGCTTTTTATAGGGAAAACGTTTGCAAGAGAAAGACCCACCACGTCCTCCAGTTCTGCCACTGGCCCCCACAATGAGCTCATGCATGATATCCCACCCCAGCGAGCCTTGTGTATTGCATTCTCAAACAACGACATTTCGCGCCACCTAAACAAGTCTAATCTACACAATATTATTGTATCCGGTTTCCGAAACACAAATGGTTTATCAGGTATAAAACCGAACGACTTACGCCAATCATACGGATTGTCATGCTGACCATCTGTCGTCTCAATTAAGGCTGATTCAGTGTCATGTGAACCAGGCCTACTTTTTATTTGGGCTGATTTGTTGTCAGGTGAATCAGGGGTGCCCTCCATCTGATACGAATTATTGTCGGGAAATTCAGTCACAAAATCTGACTGAGCTAATTTAGTGTGGGGTAACTCAGTTTCCCGAGAACAACCGACAACACGAACGTCAAGATCCTTCAACGTTACATCAATAGAAACCATTTCTTGACAATCAACGAGGCTAACAGGCTTTGCTATTGAATCCTTTTGGCAACATTTGCACAACTGACCAAATCGACTCCAATCAATAAAAGATCGACGTGACACAAATCCTGTGAGTTGCTGAAATGTAAGCTTCACTCCTTGCAGTATATAGCGTTATGCAGATCAGCCCATTTTTGCTGGAACGCACCCGGTAAAATATGCACTATATTCTCTAAAGTAGCACTGGCGTTCAAAACCACCTGGCACTCCAATAGAGTGAGAGCAACATGACATTTACGCATTGACAAAGCGAGATTCGCAAAGCCTTTTGATTGGTCAATCAATCGCCGGGCCTCTTCCTACAACTAATCTAAAACTGAGTGAGCCACAACACAAGGTAGGCTTGATGGTTGTCTATGACTGCTGCCATGGGTTAGTTTAGTGATTGTAGCATGAGCAATCGCTAAATCCTTCTCCAATTTAAGTTCCGTTTTAGAAGGCGCACAGTTGCAGTCGAGTCCATGTCTACCAACAGATGGAGATTCAAAATCGTCCGCACCATTGTGACAATCTTTTGGGGACCTAACCGAACCACGCACTAATTTCGCTAAACGTTCAGGCAGCATAGATGTATATTGATGATTTCAAAACACAAAATAAATGAACGTAACCAGGTGTTCAACACAATTCTCGAAAAGAATCGAGCTTCAATTTTTGAATCCGCGCAGATTCACGCAATTCTGAGGACGAAGTTGAGCAGTGGATCGACCAAGTTGAATACTGCTTCGATTGCAACGAACTAAATAGTATTTTTTACTGAGACAAATACGAGAAGCAAACAGAACAGAATGGCGGCACGAAGATCCAAGTTGATCCTTGTTCAAATAGGCAGACGATCCAAATTGACCGTTTCCAATTGAGCAATTCAATTTTCCGTTTCTCCAAATCGGAGTTGAGAACTGTATCGACAAAAGTCGTTGATTAACGCGTAGACCACTCATTTCTTAGTTCGACAATTCAAAACAATGATTCGAGTTTACTACGGTTCTACTGACAAGATTAATAGACAATAACAATAGACAAACCTCAACTGTAGCGGGTTGTACAATGATGTGAGCCAAAAGTGCTCAAATGTTCTAAATGACAACAATGAATTCAGCCAATTCTGACATGGTAGACTGCCAAATCATAAATGCAAAGTGATAAAATTGTAGCGGTTGATCCAGCGGAGATTTCACCACTAACGACGTACGCCTTCTGATTATTGTACCTCACAAATCGGAACACACTTCTCAACGCAACACGGCATACAGATCTCGAAAAATCAGACGATAGACTTGTCTCAAAGCAGAACACGTTAGCAGCGTGAATAATATATTCAAATTGTGTACATATTTTACATGTATCATTATAAGAAAACAAATGACAAAATATGTAGGATTAATGTAATAAAATATACCAAGATAAAACACCATAATATTCCCTCCCTAGAGCGTTAGAAGAGAGTGAAACGCTCGAAACGAAAAGTTAATCCGTATAGTCTGCAAGATTTGCAGGCCATCTGACGGTACGACCGGAACGAGTTGGTCGAGTTTGGGGAGCGATGGGGGTGAGCATATAAATGGTTGGGTAGATGGGTAGACTGTGATGTATGTTCACTTCGATTTGAGGGACTGGGTGGAAATGGAATAACTGCAGTCTTAGTAGTGCTTTCAATCTTGGTGGGAACAGCGTCATGTTCGGGAGAGACAGCAGACTCAACATAGACGACTTTGAGACGATCAATGCTGACGGTGTCGTACTTACCATTCTTGTCGATGACAAAATACTTTGCATGTCTGCTGATTACTTTAAAAGGGCCAGTGTAGGGAGGTTGAAGAGGTCTACGAACGTGATCCGTTCTGACAAAATCAAAATTACATGTTCCTAAATCGGCAGGAAGATAAAAAGGACGGGTATTGGAACGGGTAGGAGTTACGCGTAATTGACGCATGAATGTTCGTAAACGATTGACGTAATGAGGAATGCTAACGTCAATTGGAACGTCAGGTGATGCGATCAACTCACCTGGGAGACGAAGTGTCGTGCCATATAGTAACTCAGCCGCAGAACAACCAAGATCTTCTTTCACAGACGTACGGATACCGAGAAGAATTAATGGCAAATGCTCTGCCCAATACTCTGTATTTCAATGAGACATCAACGCAGCCTTCAACTGGCGATGAAATCTTTCCACCAGACCATTAGCACAGGGATGATATGCTGTAGTTCGAATGTGGTTCGTACCAAGAAGGTTATTTAACTCACGAAACAGGGTCGAATTAAATTGGGATCCACGGTCAGTGGTTATGGTTGATGGAACACCAAAGTTGCTAATCCAGCTTTGCAGGAAAGTTTTCGCCACCGTTTCCGCACTAATGTCAGGAATAGGAACAGCTATGGGCCAACGGGTGAAACGATCAATACAAGTGAGAATGTATGTAAAAACATTGGATATAGCCATGGGACCTACCAGATCGATGTGGACATGTTGGAAACGTTCGCGCGGTAGAGGAAATAATCCAGGGGCGCTGATGGTATGACGCTGTACTTTGCTGCGTTGACACTGGATGCAAGATTTAGTCCATGATTGAATGTCTTCATGCATATTCGGCCAGATAAAACGCTCGCTAATAAGTTTGCGAGTAGCGCGGATACCGGGATGAGATAGACCGTGGATTTAATCAAAAACAATTCGTCTGAATGAAGCGGGAACCAAAGGACGGGGTTGGGTAGTAGAAAAATCACACAATATATTCAAGTTTGAATTGGACAAAGGAATTTGTCGAACACGAGAGAATGATGATGCGCCGTACTGTTGGAGTTCGGAGTCGTTCTGTTGAGCAATGGTTAGCTGCTGTAGATCCAAGGGGAATCACGGACTGTAGAAATTTTCATACGTTGAAAAACTGTACGCAGGTGTTCAACGTGTTCCATAGGATGGAACTATTGATAAAATACTCATCAATATACACATGAACAAAAGACAAACCTTGGGATGTCTTCTTCGGCGACGGGTATCTGATGATAGGCACGAACTAGATCCAACTAAGAGAAAACGGATTTGCCGTTAAGGGATAGGGAAAAATCGTGTATGTGGGGGATAGGATAACGATCAGGGACAGTCACTCGATTTAGTGCACGATAATCACCACATGGGCGCCAGGCGTCCGTTTTGTTCTTTTCAACCATGTGTAAAGGGGTAGCCCAGGGAGAATGAGAGAGTCGAATGATACCGAGCTGCAAAATGTGCTCGAATTCCAATTTGGCAACTTCAAGCTTTTTGGGAGCTAATCTGCGAGGTTTGTTGAAAATAGGCGGACCGCGGGTCAAAATATGGTGTTTGACATCGTGTTTGACAGGAGTGGTAGAGGATGAAGGCTATAAAATATTAGAAAATTCTGCCACGAGGGAACTGTATGTAGAGGATGTGTCTGGAATAATCCAGCTTTGCGAGAAAGTTTTGGCCATCGTTTCCGCACTAATGTCAGGAATAGGAACAGCTATGGGCCAACGGTGAAACGATCAATACAAGTGAGAATGTATGAAAACCATTGGATATATCCATGGGACCTACCAGATCGATGTGGACATGTTGGAAACGTTCGTGCGGTAGAGTAAATAAACCAGGGGCGCTAGTGGTATGACGCTGGATGCGAAATTTAGTCCATGATTGAATGTCTTCATGCATACTCGGCCAGATAAAACGCTCGCTGATACGTTTGCGAGTAGCGCGGATACAGAGATGAGAAAAACCGTGGATTTGATCAAAAACAATTCGTCTGAATGGATCAGGAACCAAAGGACGGGGTTGGGTAGTAGAAAAATCACAAAATATATGCAAGTTTGAATTGGACACAGGAATTTGTCGAACACGAGAAAATGATGATGCGTCTTACTGTTAGAGTTCTCGGTCGTTCTGTTGAGCAATGGCTAGCTGCTGTAGATCCAAGGGGAATTACGGACTGTAGAAATTTCCATACGCGAAAACGCATCAGCAAGAGTATTGGACGGTCCACATAGATATTCAATATCACTTGTGAATTGGTAAATAAAGTCCAAATGTCGGATCTCACGAGGTGAATATTTAGCTGAAGCAGCGGCAAGGGCAAATGGTAAGGGCTTGTGGTCGGTCCAAACAGTGGAATTGCGACCTTCTAGCAAATGACGAAAATGACGTATTGCATAATAGATGGCCAACAATTCACGACCAAAGTGTACTATATCGTGTCTGAACTGGTTGGAGACGTCAAAAAAGAAAGCGTGTTTTGGTGATACCGTCGACTTCTTGTTGAAGGACTGCACGGACTGCTTCTTGTGAGGCGTCTGTGGCGAGTGATAACTCCGCATTGGAACACGTAGACATGTACGTCAGTGAAATAGCTGCGTTCGAGGCAGATTCTAAGCATTCGAACGATTCGATGGCCTTATCATTCATCTCAGAATCGCGCCCCTTGCCGCGTAGTAAATCTGTCATTTGCTGTGATACAGCAACATAATGTGAAATGAACCGCCTATAATAGTTCACAAGACCGAGAAAACGCCTCAACTGGCGAAGGGAAGTTGGACAGGGATACTTACTGATGGTTGATACATTTTGTGGCACGGGTTTGATACCAGAACTGTAGACGAGGATTTGCAAGAAAGCAACGCCAAACAAACATTTGTCAGGATTGACAATAGTGCCGTAATGTGACAAATGATGAAAAACTGTACGCAGGTGTTTAACTTGTTCCGTAGGAGTGAAACTATTGATAAAAACATCATCAATATACACATGAACAAAAGACAAACCTTGGAATCTCTTCTTCGGCGACGGGTATTCGATGATAGACACGAACAAGATCCAACTGAGAGAAAACGGATTTGCCGTTAAGGGATAGGGCGAAATCGTGTATGTGGAGGATAGGATAACGATGAGGGACAGTCACTGGATTTTGTGCCCGATAATGACCACATGGGCGCCAGGCGTCCGTTTTGTTCCTTTCAACCATGTGCAGAGGGGTAGCGCAGGGAGAATGAGAGGGTCGAATGATACCAAGCTCCAACATGTTCTCGAATTCCAATTTGGCAACTTCAAGCTTTTTGGGAGACAATCTGCGAGGTTTGTTGAAAATAGGCAGACCGCGGGTCAAAATATGGTGTTTGACATCGTGTTTGACAGGAGTGGTAGAGGATGAAGGCTTTGAAATATTAGAAAATTCTGTCACGAGGGAACTGTATGTAGAGGATATGTCTGGAATAAGCACACGAATTGTTTGTATGGGTGAATTACAGAAAACTCCTAATGCATTAAGCTTTGTTAAATTGTCGATTAGCTTACGATTAGCCAAATCAACAGAAAGAATAAAAATAGAAAGGAAGTCTGCACCCAAAATCGGCACTTTTATATCCCGAACAATGAAAATCTACCGGAAATTACGCCTGAGACCTAATTCGAGAGAAAATTATCTTTGACCGAATGTGGAAATTTTCGTGCTGTTTGCCGCCTTTAACGTCAACGAAGACGGGTTCTTGCGTTACATACTGGATGGTGGTATGACGCTCATTTCGGCACCCGTGTCGATGAGGAACCGCATTTTAGTGGCCCTGTCGGTAACGTAGAAAAGACGACTTTGATGGGTGCCAGACAGAGCTGCCGTGTCTACTTTCTGGCTTCGCGGTCCGTCAGAACGACTAGTTGATCGTTTCTTGGGCTGACGAGGATGATGATTTCGTGATTTACTACGGGATCG
>JACCGJ010022322.1:0-13974 GCA_013407085.1 Atriophallophorus winterbourni
TAACCGCAAGCTGCCTGTAAAGACGAAGATGATGGTGTACAGCGCCTGCGTACTAAATGCTTTACTGTACGGCAGTGAAACCCGGACCACCCACGCAAGACACGAACGGAAGCTGAATGCTTTCCATCTACGAAGAATCCGTCGTATCTTTAACATATCGTGGATGGACAGAGTGACTAATGCTGAAGTGCTTTCAAAAGCTCGTCTACAGAGCATGTTCACTCTATTGCGACAGCGCCGCCTGCGCTGGCTTGGTCATGTCTATAGAATGAAAAATGGTCGTATTCCGAAAGATTTACTCTATGGTGAGTTGCAACTAGGAAGTCGTCCATTGGAAAGACCGCACTTGTGGTACAAATACGTTTGCAAAAGAGATATGAATGCTCTTGACATTGACCCGGAGAATTGGGGAGAACTTGCTCTTGACCGCTCACATTGGAGGCACTGTGTAAAGCGTCGTCTGCATGCTGGGGAGGAGCAGATACAGCTCTTGGCTGCTGAACGCAGATCACGCCGCCAACGTGCTACTGACGCAATACAACCGAGTTCTGAATATTGTTGCTAGCGCTGCGGGAGAGATTGTTCCTCACGAATCGGACTGTTTAGTCACTCAAAAAGCTGCAAAACCTGAACATTCACGCGTTTGTGATGTACATCCATGGTCGTTATCGGTCGTGGCCCTAAACCCATGCACCAGGGATGTTTCTTTTTTTTCTTCCCTTAAGTACGCACACACCCACCGCTAATGTCACCGAATCGCGCAATCTTACTGGTCCACCTACACTTGCCTCCAACTAACCCTGTAGCCCCAACCCCCAACAACGAGCAAAATTGTTCCAACAAGCCTGTCATGTCTCACAAGGTCCTTACCAGCCCAGATTGACACGCCAACCGATTTTCCTGACGCAGCCGTTTACCATCCTTCTTCGGAACGCAGGAAATTCTGAGCAGGGACTGTGTTTTCGAAGCCTCTGGTTCTTGTTGTCAAGCCTGCGAATGCGCCTGTTTCTGTTAAAATTGGTTTCGGACTAAGACCACGTTAAACGGGAAACTCCCGTTAGCAGCTGTTCACTCCGTGTGAGGCGGCTCGGCAGTACGTTCACTCACATGTGAGACGCTACTTAGCTTAGTCCCGATCGGTTCACTGTACATCCTACTTTAGAACCACCGAACATCGATCCACGCAGACCGAGCGCCCTGGCTGACTTCTATGTGACTGGTTTCTGAGAGACTACGTTCCTACCCGTGGTAACTTGACACCCGCATGGCATACTCTACTGGCAACTTCGGATCAGAAGTCTTCGCTGACCAGACTTCTTATAGGGTGGCTGTGTAACACTGCTTGTTTTTCCTCATCAAAACATTGACCTCGACAATTCGAACTTCCGTTCGTTCGTGCATCATCACCGCTCTGTACACGTTTTGGCTACCTCTATATATATTCTAGTCAACCTGCGATTTCTACTAAACTAGTGGGACGTTATTGTAGTAATCTGGTCTACTACAAACTCTTTACCGACAGGGCTCCTGTCTCTACATCAGAACAACTAATCAAAAGCGCGTTTTGTCAGCATTTTTGAGACGAATGGATTTGATCCCCTGAGTGATATAGTGGTGTTCCTCTACTCTCAAGGCTTGCCTTGTCAGCAACAGTCACCCATGTTTATTGCTCTAATGAAGCTTAAACGGGATTTTATCCCATCTGCTTTCGATTCAGGAGAAAAATAGCAAGTTCAATCTGTAACGAAAGAATTCTAAAAATGATAATCAAAACATACTTTTTTCTTGTGATCGACTAAATTAACTATATTATCAGGGATTGTTTTCATCCAATCTTGAAGGAACCAAACCTCAGTCTTTTTCTACAACTCGGCCGAAACATTGCTATCACAAAGATCTGGTAGCAGTTGATTTTACCGGAGTATTACACATGGATATTGATTCCTCACCATTTTTATTAAAAACAACAAATACGGCGTGGAAATCTTTCCGAAATACGCAAAACGTTCACGTTTGTTGACAATTCGTCTCCGAGGGGAGTTGATCGCATCACCTGACGTCACAATTGACGTTAGCATTCCTCATCACGTCAATCGTTTACAAACATTCATGCGTCAATTATGCGTAACTCCTACCCGTTCCAATACCCGTCCTTTTTATCTTCCTGCCAATTTGCGAACATGTGATTTTGTTTTTGTTAGAACGGATCAGGTTCGTAGACCTCCATAACCTCCCTACACTGGCCCTTTCAAAGTAATCAGCAGACATTCGAAGTACTTTGTCATCGACAAGAATGGTGAGCACGACACCGTCAACATTGATCGTCTCAAAGTCGCCTATGTTGAGTTTGCTGTCTCTCCCAAACATGACGCTGTTCCCACCAAGATTGAAAGCACTACTGAGACTGCAGTTATTCCAATTCCACCCAGTCCCTCAAATCTAAGTGCACATTCATCACTGTCCACACAGTCTACCCAACCATGTATATACTCATCCACCATCTGTCCCCAAACTCGAATAACTCGTTCCGGTCATACCGTCAGGTGATCCGCTAACCTAACCGACTTCTCCCAATGACGCTTTTGAGCATTTGAAAACCTCTTTTCCAACGATCTGGGAGGGGAGTATTATAATGTTTTCCATTTGCATAACTTTTACTGCGCTTATTTTACTGCCTATGTCGAGCAGCGGTTTATGTACCTATTTAGCGCGGTTTTTGGATTACATGTGGCGCGACTCATCTCTTGTTCTGTTTTAAAACTAGCTCCATCCACTGTCTTGATTGTGCTGGAGTTTATGAGTTCTGTAGTTGCGTGATCTAAACTACATCGGAATAGCAGTGTGTTTCGATTATAAACTATAAACTGCTAGTGGTAACAATCCTAGTTGCCCAGTCTTATTTATTATTTTATCTCGACTAGGTTTACCACTACAGAACTACTTTCACTCTGTATCTTAGTATTTTGTACATACAACTTTTAACCTTGTATGGTTATTCCTTTTTTGGCCATGTACGCTTACAGTCCTGAGCAACTAAACTGAATATGCTCGGTACGTTCAACTTGGTTGTATTTCCCAAGCTCCGTTAAAAATTCATTACGAATGTTCGCTATTCTCTGAAATTGCTGTAAAATAGACTATATATTTTACTATATTATAAAAAGCAAATCGCTCATTATATTTCTTGTTGAGTAATTCCGCTTGTGTTAAAATCAGATTATATTTTTTATGGTACATTATCGGTACTCATACATCTCGCTGTCAGATGAGTACAAATGATGCTTGCCTCAACGGCAATTGCTGCAAAAAAGCGGTCAGTGGCATTGAGTGCACAGCTTGCAAGCAGTGGGATTACCCTAGCTGCTCTGACATACATAAATCTCACTATGGGATTCATGTAAAATACCGTTTGTTAGAGTGGTATTGCAGCTGCTGCAATAAGGCTGCTACTGACGCTGCTTTTAATAATGTTGTACTTCAGAATAGTGTAATCCTGTCCAGCTCGTCGAACGTCGTACCCACTGAAACTTATGCATCCGTTTTGCGTGCAAATATGAGCCCGGGGACAACTGCAGCCAAGGCGAAAGTTGACCAAGTTAGCCAGTTACACCATCTCTCAAAGGAGGTCAATGTACGGAGAACTTCGAAAAAATATGCAAACAGAGGATCTGAATTAACTGCAGTCAAGGGAAAAGTCGAACAGGTTAGCCAATCACCCTGTCCACCCCGGAAAGCTACCACTCCCAAAGTGGCAAATGTATCTGGAGCCTCAAAGAATAGAACTAAGACCAATAATGTCAGTACACAAAAACGTTAACATTCAATTGTTGCCGGTTCACCTGTGCTGGACCAAATTATCTACGAATTGAATGGTTTGCGTCAGCAAATTGAAACACTGCGTGACAATTCCTCTGCTTTAAAATTTAGAATTAGAAATGTACTCGTTTTTAACCTAGCGGAACCGCTTATTAAGGAATCCGAGTCAACCAGAGATCTTGATCGCAGGTGTATAAAAGACCTTTTTCGAATGGTGGGTTTGAAGCCTTCTACTTCCACAGTGCGAGTCCACCGTGTAGGAAGATGGAGGATGGGTAACCGCCCTCGACCAATTCTGGTTGATTTCAAATACCAGGCGGATCGGAATGCATTCCTGGCTGATGCTGAGCATATCGCCAAATCAACGGTAGATAAACTTCAGGTCAAGCCCGACAACCACCCGTTCCGGATGAGGCACAACTCTTTTTTTCTAATAGGAGAACCTTATTATTGGGAACATCTGTCAGTCTTAAACCGGATGCAGTGCAAAACGATATTCAGTCTCAGACTATCATAGCAAACAGCACTTCGCCACGAGTCTTGCTGTCCGGCCCAGATGAAGTTGATTGTCTTAGCGCGAATGACGATGCCACCCGAGCAGGTGACTCCAGTAGTTGCTTCTCTACGATGGAGGCGGTCTCAATTGTCAGGCAACGGTCCTTTACCTTAACGCAAGAGGCTGCCGAAACTGATGCTCCTGCTCTAAGTAGCACACAAGAAACGTGCAGCTTCCTCGGGTGTTTCTACCGAGGGCCAAAGAGGATTAGTTTCAGTAGCACGAATAACCATTGCCCAAGTATTGTACGCAAATGTATGCAGCATAAGGAATAAGTGGGCTGAACTTTCTCTCCGCGTGGCTGAGTTACACCCAAGGGTTATTGCGCTTTCTGAGACCTGGCTGTCTGCTATTGTTGAGGTGCCGATAAACATCAGCGAACAGTATCTCGTCATAAGATGCGACAAACCGCGCGATAAGAGAGGCGGTGGCATTGCACTGCTTTTGCAGTATGTTTTGCACAGCATGTGTACAGGTATATCTCAGCCATTGAAAACGCCCAAGTTGTTTCGAGTATCCTGACTTTCTACAAGTCATCCTTCGAAATTGCTTGTGTCTACGTTACACCTAGTGCATCCCAACAGGAGATTACACCGCTTATTGAGACACTCGACGGTTTGTTTCACACAACTCAAAGCTTACTTATCTTGGGTGATTTCAACCTCCCAGACCTAGATTGACCTGTCCCTACAGGTGTAGTCACCACCCAAACTGACACCTTTCTCGATTGGTTCCATAATCATGCGCTGCATCAGCATGTGAATGATCCTACAAGGTTTCGTCATGGATGCACTCCATCCACTGTTGACTTACTATTGTCGTCCCAGCTAGAAGCCGTTAGGTATTTAAAGTACCTACCACCGCTCGGCAAAAGCGATCACGTAATGATAAGCTTCGAAGCAATATTGCGTTTTCACAAACCTTTCTCTCGTCCTAGACGCAATTTTAGGCTTGTTGACTGGGGTTTACTCCTGCAGGCTTCAAAATCTTCCCTTCAGTTATCTCGCGACTCTAATATAAGTGAAAACTGAGATAAAAATTTGTAAGTGTGTAAACGAGTTACAAGACAAGCACGCTCCACTGCAGTGTGTGAGAAGGCATCAAAGGCCGCCCTGGTGGTCTCCTCGAGTTCGTAGGTTTACCCGTAAACGGGATCGCTTATGGCGGCAATATGAGCTCTCCCTTATTTCTGGTTCCTTGGCCCGCTACAAAACCGCTTGGAATGCTTGTGTTAAATAACAGCGTGTTCTGAAACATGATTTTGAGTTATCTTAAGCTAGGGATGCTAAATCCAACCCGAAAGGGTTTTATAGCTACGCACAGTCAAAAGGAAAAACTAGGGAAAACATAGGGTATTTGAAACTAGAGGACGAAAAAGTAGCTGATACCGACCTGTCTAAGGCGACTGCCTTCTCAGGGTTTTTCAGTAGCGTTTAACGACGGGATAATTCTTCAAACGCGCCGTCGGGTCTGCTTGCCATGACACCTGGTGTCCATGTATTAGATGAGTTGTCCTTCAGTGAGGCTGAGGTGTATGTTATCCATGTTCGCGTCAACAAATCTGAGGGATCGAATGGCATCCACTCAATTATGCTTAAAAATCTTGCCTCAATACTTACCGAACCGCTTTGCCAGCTCTTTAATTCATGCCTGCAACTGGAAGTGGTTCCCAATAAGTAAGAGGAAGACTTAGTCGTACCAATACACAAGGGTGGTTGCAGGTCAACTGTTGGGAAATATAGACCTGTCAGCCTGAGTAGCATCGTCTCAAAAGTACTAGAAATACTATTGCGTGTCCAAATCTGTCAGCATCTTAGTCGGCATTCTCTGTTGAGTGTAACTCAACATGGATTTCTTAAGAGTAAATCCTGCCCGACCAACCCTCTTAGTTTTCTCGATACTGCAACTAGAATGCTGCACGAAGCAAAGCCAGTCGGAGCCCTCTAATTAGATTTTAGCAAGGCTTTTGACTCCGTGAATCACCACCTTCTAGCTAGCAGCAAAAGGCATACAGGGGTTGGATAGAGTTTTTTTCTTACAGGTATGACATTCCGAGTTCGGGTAGGATCTACGCTGTGGAATCAAACCGACGTGATCAGTGGTGAACCCCAAGGGTCGGTACTCGGTCCTCTCCTATCCCTGATGTATATCGATGACTTGTCCTCTGCATTGAGGTGCTTCATTTTGGCGGATGATATGACATTCATTGGATCAATCGATGAAGATACCTTGATGCACGATCTTGAGCGGGTCATAAACTGGTCATATCCGTGGGACCTCCCACTAAACCTTAATAAGAGCCAACTCTTTTCAGCACTGGTTGATAAGATTTCAGTCCAGGTGTCGGGTAATTCTCTCACATTTAACGCCACAAAGCCTGTTAAGCATTTGAGAGTACTAGTTAGGACTGAATTCAAATGGGAGGACCAATGCGCCGCTGCATCTCAACGTGCTCGCATTGTGCTCTTTCGGTGGAGATACGTGTTATCCAACAGAAGACTCGATGTATTTCTGCCCCTTTACAAGGCATTAGTTTGGCCACTTTTAGAAAAGCCGAAGGAATGGAAATGGATGAAAGAGGCAGCATCGTTGTTCGCTGCCCGTCAATGTTATACTCTCCTATCCCGTCGTTGGCTGCCTCGCGCCTTCGATGGCCTAAATTAAGAGTGAGGAATAGTTGCCGCATGTGCGAGAGGCTGTACTATTGACTGCGCCCAAAACGATACTGGATAGTTTGTTTCTGTCTTGTGAGCGTGGAGGTATCACGCTTATCTGAGCTACAGTATCGACAAGAAATTTCATGTTTGAGTTAAGCGACCGTGTCAGTTGTACCCAGGTCAATTTTACTATCAACCCATTACAGTTGATGATCCCGAGGAAGCAGGAACATTCAGCCGTGCTTAGCCCCAAGAGCATTACTGCGCATTTCTATCAACAAGAAGAAGAAGAATGACTTCATTCGTGTTCACGAATTTTCAGCTATTTGTCTAATTCGTTCTGGAAAACTCTACTTCCAAACAAAGAGCTTACCTCCCCCAAACTTACAGATCATCAGCAAAAAGTAGATTTTATGAGTTAGGAATGTCCTTCACATTTACTTTGACAAGTAACGGGCCAAGAACAGATCCCTTGAGAACCCTAAAAGTTGGGCGATTAGTTTGCAATTTAACTCCGTTAACCTCGACCTGTGTATAACGGTCAGTAAGGATGACTTCAATCCAATTTAGAACAGGTCGCTTAACACCAAGAGAACGGAGCAATAGACGTTTGAATGAGACACGTTGAAAAGCCATACTGAGGTCAATGATGTCAGTGACCATCGCGTGGCCGAGATCAAGTTTAGCACATCAGTGCTTGCGATCAGTGATGAGATTGGATGCGCGTGATCGCCTTTGCGTAAAATATTGCTGAGATGTTAGATGACTGGTTGTAAAGATAAAATCTACTATATTTTTCCATCAGTTGTTCCAGAGTCTTTCCAACTACAAAAGTGATGTGCAGGTAGTGTTTACTCCGTAACGTTTGGCAGACCAGGGAAGTTTTGGGAAGACACGCTTCAACAGCCGCATTTGTGAAGGTGGTCCCTTGAAGAAAAAAATGCTATTCAAGTCTCTCCGGCACACTGGCAACAGCTTAAGCTATGTGTTGAATGTTCTACGAAGATGCTGCTCTTATTTGACTAGTATTACCGCTAATGGTTTCCGATGTAACGAAATCTATACAGGCAAGTTGAGAATTCTAAGCGGTGACCAGAGTCTCTACCGATGCATTTAACCTTCGTATGCCAAGATCTAAGCTCAGCATCCGATCAACAAGGTTGCCTTGTTGGACACTTGTTAGAGCAGTTCAAATCGCGTTTTAGTTCAACCATTTTTACAAACAGCGTACACCAGGCGTTTTCATCATTTAGGATCGATATCGCCTATGGGGTAATTGATTTGTCACATATTGCATGGCACGGTTGAAAACAGTTTCGACATGTAACAAATTTGACCTTACCACACACGATTTTCTTGAAGTTGGCGCATCTTTCACAAGCATCAGATAGATTCATTTTAACTGGGCCAACAAAAAGTACAAATGTGTGCATAAAACTCGATACAGCTAAAATTGGTTTGTGTGGTATTGTATGGAGTTGACGGAAATGGATGACTTGTATGAATATTACATCACATGATTTAGCAGCAAATTCGTCAGCCTCCCGTTGAGACTATTGGTTCACGACAGTGGTAAACACCGATGGGTTGATCTAACAGCAAAAACTCAAAATTGATCCAAATGAACGAATGAACTGCAAAACATCTACGGGTGGCGCACAAAAAACGACAAGTCATAGATGCATAATAATTGTATGAGTAGAAACGCTCAGCAAACATTCACATATATATATTCAAAAATCAAACACATCGGATGAAAACTATGAAAGCTCAGTTTAGTTTGCACAGGACAGTATGTGGTTACCGAGCAAATCAAGTGTCCAGAATTATTTCGGTGGCATGCCACAGATGAGCGTTTAAAACTTCAAACGAAATCTTCATAAATTTCTTTTGGTGTGAGAAAAATCTGGAATGCAAGAGAATAAATGCCCTCGCAAGTAGGTGAGGATAGACATTAGTGCGTTCCAAATGACAACATGAAGATCATACCAACTATTCAATTACGGATAAAAAATTGGAAATAAAGAAGGTCACACATATTCGAGACCATTCTTGAAACCGCCTTTTTACGAAGTTGAATCCATTTTTTACTAACCTTTCACCGAAGATGAGCTCACAAACATTAGACCAAACATGTCGCTTGGCCAGTTTTAAAGGCTGGCCTCGAGTGCTCACCGAACTTCACAATTTCTATATATATAAATTCGACGAAATACCGGTGGAATCGACTTTAGAACTATTCAAATGTTTCAGGTATATTCATAACACATGACTTCAAATATGCTGCTTAATGTGCCTCAGATGTCAACGAACAATAGTACAGTTTTAGTCTCAAATCAGTTCTGACATGTAGAACGCCGGAGGTATTTACACGCCTTATATACGGCGTTTGTCAAAACTTATTTAGAATACAGTATGCAATCTTGGAGCTCTTTCTTCCAACGGAGGATAAAACGTCTGTCTCACGAAATGGTTGAAGTTTTGTCTGAGAAAGCTAACGAGGAACATCTACTTTGTTTAGGTCTATTCTCACTTCGGCAACAGCTTCTACAACTGACCTGATAGGAACCTTAAAATTCCTGAATGGTCCAGGCGACGAGAGTTGTTAAAATTTGTTCTCACAAGCAAACAACCCTTCTTGTAGATGGTTCACAATCGTCTGGATGTAAGGAAACACTGCCTCAGTGAAGAATGGTAAGCTTCAAAAATAAGTTTTCTGCAAAACTAATAGATTGCAAATCTTTATGATGTGTTCAAAAGCGTTCGGATGGCCAGTAGCTTGAACTATTTTCTGGCTTCTTTCCTTGAATATGGAGAAGGCATTTCGATAGAGTTAGCATGATTTTGTTCATTTTTAATTTTATACTATTTTTAGTGCAATTTCTAAAGTAATAAATGTACGAAAATATAGCTATGCGATGTAGAATTTCGAATGTAAGTTACAAATGTACAGAATTTTTTCATGAGGTAACATTTCACTGGCTTCGTGAAGAGAAAAACGAACAGTTTTTCCCAGAAGCAGCTACAAAAACTTGGGTACCAATGGACAGTCTTAATAACACCTGATGTAACATCGCATACGATGATGATATCAAATAAAAAAGAATCAACTTTGGCAGTGATAGACGCCACTTTGAAGATCAACATCGCAGAAATTCTGGAGGCTCAAGTTGTTTATTACCCGTTTACTGTCCTGTGTTAACTCAACTAAAATGAATCGAATAATTGAAAAAACTAGATATTATGTAACTTACACTCTCAAATAAAATTGTATACAATTTTCTGTTCACTCGGATTATTTCAAATTTCGATTTTAATTTGTTTTAATCGATCATTGGTAAACATATTCTTTTAGTGCGTTTTATAATTATCATTTGTTTGTTTCGGATGAAATCTGAATAAGCCTTTAGCGGCAGTTTCAATGCACATTTTGCACGAACTTCAGTGAACACAGATAATTAACAGTTCTGTATAAATCCCAGCAACTCTGAGATATTATTGCTCATTATAGAGTACTTTGGCGGATGTGCAAATAGTCAATAGTGTAATGGGTGCAAAAAGGTACAAGCTTCATGGAATAACCACATTGTAGTTAGCACATTTAGTCTGAATAGGTTTCAGCAAAGTGGTGGAAGCAAAACGTGCTTCATATGTTGAGACAGAAAACGCTGTGGAAAGAGAAAAATATATGATGCATTATCACAAGGATTATAATCGTGATAAAAGCATAATTATGAATTGCGTGTCGTATGATAAAACTGGAGGTCAGTGCGTTATTTGAAAATATTTAGTAATGGAGTAGAAATAACGAAAAGAAATAATGCGTTCCAAGCACGAGGAATCTGGTTGACAAAGGAGTGTCTGCGGCAGTTCAATCTACTGCGTTGATGTGCTAACTTAGAGTGATGACCATGAATTCCCGAGTGTGGGGCCATTTCCAGCGTACCCCTACATGGGTGAGTTTCTTCCATCAATATCCGGTACCCAGTGATCAGATCGCCTCGGATGCGACGGTAGTTTGTAGAGAACAATTGTAGAGTTGTAAGGCGTTCCTCGTAGTCGACGAATCTAAACCTCTTGATAAGCTTTGTAGAGCGTCCCTGTGGCTTTTCTAAGGCACGTTTCAACCATAGGTTTAAGACTGAGTCTGCATACTCCAAGTGTAGCCTGATGTACGACTGAAGAAGAAACGGAAAGAAACGTGGATCGTTTGTTCCGAACGCACGCTTTAAATAACCAACGTTTCTATTTGCCACGGTTAAAGTCTTACTACACTGAGCGAAACAGCCCAAGTCATTTTGTGCAATCAGCCCGCGATCTTTTTCTTGCTCTGTGATGGCGAGCATCCTGCCACCCAGAATAAAGCTAAGGTCGCCAGGAAGACGAATTCGCAATGCATGGTATTTATCATTGCTGAATGCTAAATGGTTGATCGTAAACCATGCGTGTAATGAATGCAGGTCGGATTGAAGGTTCCTTGTACCGCTGGGGACTTGATGACTCCCAAATCTTGATATCATCCGAGAACAGGAGCAATGGTGATTCGACGTACCCTCCAATGTCGTTGATAAACATCAAAAATAGACGCGGGCCAAGAACAGACTCCCTGAAGTATTCTACACTGGATTTGGAATGGCTCTAAAAGGGTCTGCCTGACACACTCGAAGGTTTCTCGAATGCATAAATGCAGCCATTCAGGACAGCAATAAGGCTGGAATACCTAGTGCTTCTAGCTTGTTTGGCAATATCACATCATAATCATGAAGCACAAGTCTGGAGCCAGACAAAGTGCCAAGCAATATGAAGCAGGAGAGCAGATAATCAAGTTCGTAAAAAAAGGGAAAACAGGCAAGCGGAATATGCAAAAGCAAATGCGCAAAAAGCAACTTGTTTTTGTAGTTTCACTGCATGCGATTTTTTGTTTTTTGATATATAAAATAATACCGGATAAAAATTATGACACACGTAATAAAATAAACTGGCGCCACTGACTTCGGTTTGCAGCCATATCGCGTAAGGTTTCCAGCCAACTATTAGGTGGAGCTTTTGAACCCTACCCAGGCAAACTAATACGCCCAACTGAGCCTAGCGCTACGGTGAGTTTCTTTATCCCAACGCGCCACGTCATGGACTATCTACCCGATCGTTTCTCCCAGCTTCTACCGGGCTCTGCGAATAAGGCGCGGTACGGTAAACGGTTAGTAGGCATTCTCAAACATGTCCCAACAGCATTCCTATCAGTCCGTGGCCACCTGGTCCTAACACCCGCTTGCAGACATCTATATTTGTAACACGATGCTGCCACCGAATGCGAGCAATCCTACGCATGCAACGGGTATCAAAAACAGAAAGCCGACGGACATCTTCCGCTCGGATAGACTAGGTTTCGCAGCCATAAAGTAGTGTAGCACGCACCACTGCGTTGTACACTCGGCATTTAGTATGGAGTGAAACATCGCGTCGACGCCACAATTGGCGAAGGGTAGCAAACGCTGCACGCGCTTTGCAAACACGTTGTGAGATCTCGTCCCCGACACAACCGCCAGCAGAGATACAACTGCCAAGGTAAACAAAGCTGTCGGCCAATTCAATATTGACATCACACACAGTTAAGTTTGGAAGAGAGCCGCTCCAACCCTCGGTAAGTGTTTTACACTTGCTAGGCGCAAAGCACATGCCATACCTTGAAGCTTCAAGTGCCAGGCGGTCCCTGGGCTTGTTGCGTTATATGAGTGTCATCTCCCAGAAGTGCGATTTCATCCGCATACTCTAGATCGATAGCTCTCTCACCCGGCAGAAGTTCATCCCTGCGCTCACCAGACAAGCTAAAGCTTTTCTCAGGCATCGTCGATCCTGAAGTTAAAAAGGAACGGCGAGATAGGGTAGCCCTGCCGCACCCAGCTGAAGATATTAAACCAGGACTACAATTGTTCGTACGCTCGAACCATGCTTGAAGTTTGGCTTGCCGAAATACCTCCACGTGGTGCCAGCTGGGTGGGCTCGGTTCTCCGAGCTCAGCGAAAGGTTCGGCGGTGGTGTCTGAGGGTGTGGTGGGTTTTCGCCTGGCAAGCGTTCTCCCTATAAAAAGCCACAAAATCCAATGATGACATCACGACGCGGCGGATGTGACTCGCCGCTCCAAAAGTCACTGCCCCTTGTCCTATCCAAGAACATTGTATGGTGCACAGGCAAAAACTGAAGTCACCAACCTATCAACGGGGTTATCGGGCCCGGAACTGGAAATTCCCAGAAAAGGGCGTATGAACCGCTCCGTCGGTCACCGGCCACCGATAGCTGCGAACCTCTCTCGCTCCACTGCCTTGTGGGTAAAGGCTCGGGGTTGGGGGACCACCCTAACGAAATCTCCCCTCCCTCTTAGGTGTAGGAAACCGGGTAGGACATGCCGACGTTCACAACGATGCCGATGACAACGCTTTGGTCCCACCCCCCTTTCTCGCGTTTGGTACATCTCATTGTTTATGTTGAACGGCACTATATCTGTATCAGATTTGTGGCAAATATAATATAATAATCATTGAGTCACATATGGCCCGCCGCTGGTGTTCATCTTGCACCTGGTGTGTGTGTGTGTGTGTGTGAAAGGTGTGAAAGCACAAGCCTTATCCAGGCAAAGTGCCACGCAGTCAGAGACGGCACGTGAGCTGAGATACTGTCAGGTTGCCCTCTTTGCAACTGGAGCTTGCTGCTGTGGCCACTCTCTTCACTGCTGTGAACTTGGCACGACAGTGGCCCTCTGCAATCCCCGGAATCGACTGAATGGTTGTGAACGTAGAACTAATAAAGATCGCTGCTTAAGCATTAGTTGTATCATACTTGTTCTACACCGTTAGAAACTGCTGGAGTATTGTATGGGAATAGAGAGGAGAAATTGGCTTCAAAAAGATCCAAGCGTTTTAGTCGTGTTTCGAAGTTCTGCTTATATTC